>CP135562.1:1406538-1424488 GCA_032401905.1 Swietenia macrophylla | reverse complement strand
CAGGATAGAACAATAATCATGTCATTAAAAAATAATTTTTTATAAAAATTTAATACAAAACCTTACTTTTTAGTTTTTAAAATATTAAAATACTCAGTTATATATAAATTACTTACCTGAATCAAAAGATGGTCTATTTCTTTATAGTTCCTCTACTTTTCTCTTTTACTCCCTATTACTATTTAGTATCACATTTCAAATTAATATATAATCGCTAAAATAACTAATAATTTATACTATTTATAATAAAATACAAATAAAATCACCACTAATATTTTTAAAATAAAAATATTAATAATAAATAATTACAAAAATACTCTAAAATATTTACGCTTAAGACCTAAAATTCTTAAAATTTTTAACTATTTACATATAAAATTTTTAATTTATAAAATAATATAAAATTATAATAATATTTTTATATTTTCACTCTTAATCAAAATATTATAAATTTTTATCTAATTTTCAACAATTTTCAAAAAATTTATCGATTAAACTAGTAAATTTAACTCAAAATCTATTAATCTAAAGTTCAAAAACTCAAAATAATAATAATTTTAACTATTATACTATCAAAACAAAATCTATCTATTTTTTTTATTTTTAACAATTTCTACACTAAAATAAATAATTTTTTTTAAAAATAAAAAAAAATAAAATGTTACCTTCATTTTCTTATCTTCCTTCTCTTATTCTTCTTCTCCCCCTTCTCCTTTCGCTCTTTTCTTCTTCTTTTTCTCTCCTTTTTTTTCTTTCTTTCTTCTCTCTTCTTGTAAATTCTATAATCTTCTTCCAATTTCTCTACTATTCACCTATACTTTTACTAAAAAGAATGAGCCATGACTTAATTAAAATCTTTGAGCCCAAATTTTTTTTTCAATTAAGCCAAGTCTTATAGTTCTCCCCCCTTTAACAAAAAATTCGTCCTCGAAATTTTAATAAGCATATCTTCAATTTTGAAGTAAATGAGAATATTTTTTTAACAATTTAGATTCGAGCTCCCAAGTGGCTTCTTCTTATCCATGATATTACTACAAGACTTTTACTAACAAAATAATTCTTTTGCATAGTACTTATTTTTTATGATCGATAATTCAAATCAAACTTTCTTTATAAGAGGCATTTTTTGTCAGAGCAAGAATTTTTCAATCTAAAATATAAGAAGGATTCGATTGGTTTTTTTTAAGCATAGAAACATAAAAAATATTACGAATATTCGATAACTGGGGTGGCAATGCCAACCTATAAGCTACTTCACCAATTCGCTCTAATATTTCAAAAGGGCCAATGAATCTTAAAGTTAGTTTTCTACCTTTTCTTAATATGATAACATCAAGTCGAAGTCTAACTTTTAAAAATACATGATTCTCACCTCAAACTCTAATGGTCTCCTTCTATAGTCCACATAACTCTTTGAACAACTCTAGATCGTAAGAAGTCGTTGTTTGATTAATTTCACATTTTCAGTAGTTTCATTTACTAACTCAAAACCAATTAATGAAATTTCACCAACTTCTGTCCAACATACTGGTGATCTAAAAGGTCTCTCATATTATGCCTCAATTGGTGCCATTCTAAGACTATACTGATAACTATTATTGTAAGCAAATTTCACAAAAAAAAAAAATGTTCAGCCTAGCCTTGAAAATTCAAAACACAAAATTTGAGCATGTCTTCCATTATCTATATAACTCATTCAAACTGTCTATTTGTTTGGAAATGATACGTTGCACTAAAATTTAACTCAGTACCCATAACTTTTTGTAAGCTTCTCCAGAATCCAAACATAAATCGCAAGTACCTATTAAAGACAATAGACACAGATACTTCATGCAATCTGACTATCTCATAAATATATAATTTATTCAAAGTATTAAGAGAATCCATATTCTTAATAGGCAAAAATAAGTAGATTTCGTTAATCTATCTACAATTATCCATATACCATCACAACCTTTTCAAGATTTTGGAAGTCCTCTTACAAAATCTATAGTCTTATACTCCCATTTCAATTCTGACACTGAAAGGGGTTAGTGTAATCACACCGACTTCTAATTTTATGTCTTTACTTGTTGACATATTAAATATTTGATTACGAATTCACCCATACTCTTCTTCATTTCTTTTCACAGAAACTACCTACGCAACATATGATACATTTTCGTGCTTTCAAGATGAATAGTAAACTTATACTTATGGACCTCACTTAGAATATTATTTATAAGTGATTCCATCGCTGGCATACAAAATATACTTGCAAACCTTAAATCTCTAAACAAATCAATTAACCATTCATCAACTGCTTTACAATTTTTTAACTTAACACGTATTGCTTGTACTTCAGAATTACTTTGTTGAGCTTTAATCACCTTTTGAATAATAGTAAGTTGGGCCACTAAATTAAATAAACAAAACTAATTTTTTATTTCATCAATTTTTAAATCAAAAAATTTCAATTATTTATAGATTTGTCACTTATAATAGAA
Organism: Swietenia macrophylla; assembly: GCA_032401905.1. Lineage (NCBI taxonomy): Eukaryota > Viridiplantae > Streptophyta > Magnoliopsida > Sapindales > Meliaceae > Swietenia > Swietenia macrophylla. Next base: position 1,422,002 of record CP135562.1, on the reverse strand, counting down.
CAAACTAGCTAACATACCTTGAGAATTTCTACTTAAGACATTTGCTGCAACATTAATTTTACCAGAATGGTAATTTAAGGTAAAATTATAATTTTGCAAGAACTCTATCTATCTAATCTATCTCACGTTCAATTCTTTCTGGGTGAACAAATATCGAACTCTTTTATAGTGAGAAAATACTTCAAACTTTTTTCCATATAAAAAATGCCACCATATTTTTAACGTAAACACAATAACAACAAATTTTAAGTTATAAATCGGATAATTTTATTCATGTGTCTTTAAATAACGTGAACCATAAGCTATAACTTTATCCCTCTGCATTATAAGACAACCAATGCTCACTCTTGATGCATCACAATAAAGAATATACCTCACACAATCCTCGAGAATAATCAAAATTAGAGCAAAAGTTAGCCGCTTTTTCGATTCTACAAAAGTTTTTTCACATTTTTCACTCCACTCATCTTTCACTCATTTTCTTGCTTACCAAATCAATGGTGCAACAATTTGAGAAATATTTTTTTTATAAAACTCTGATTATATCCTGTCAACGCAAAAAAATTTCTTATTGTTGTCACACTTTTAGGCCTATTCTAGTTTTGCACTGCTCCTACTTTAGTGAGATCAACTGAAATACCTTCTTCAGACACCATATATCGTAAAAATTATACTTAAGTCATCCAAAACTCACATTTACTCTGTTTAATATAGAATCGATGTTCCCTCAGTACTTGTAAAGAAATATTTAAGCGTTGTTCATACTCTTATGGTGTCTTTGAGTAAATCAAATTATTATCCACAAACACCATTAACAATTTATCAAAATATGGATGAAAGACTTGATGCATCAAGTTTATGAATGTCATTGGTGTATTTGTTAACCCAAATGACATTATCACAAATTCAAAGTACCTATATCTTATACGAAAAATAGTTTTTAGAATATTTTCATCTCTAATCCTTAGCTGATGATAACCTAATCAAATATCAATTTTTGAAAAATATTTAGAAACACACAACTGATCAAACAAGTCATCAATTCTAGGTAACGAATATTTATTGTATATTGTAACTCAATTCAGTTGTTTGTAGCCACACACAATCTTAAGTTGCCATCCTTCTTTTTTGGCAAATAAAACTAGTGCACTCTAAAAAGAGGTACTATTTGACTGTAAGATTTGGCCCAATTGAAGAAAAGAAAAATTTTGAGCTCAAAAATTTTAATTGAGTCATGACCTATTCATTTTAGTATAAATATGGGTGAATAGTAGAGAAATTGGGAGAAAATTATAGAACCCACAAGAAAAGAAAGAAAGAAAGAAAGAAAAAAGAGAGAGAGAAAAAAAAGAAAAGAGAGAAAAACAAGAGGAAAAAAAAAAGGAGAAGAAGAACAAGAATAATAGGAGAAAGAAGGTAAGAAAGTGAAGGTAACACTTTCATTTTTCTTTATTTTTAGAAAAAAATTGTTTATTTTAATGTCAAAATTTTTAAAAATTATAAAAAATAGATATATTTTGTTTTGATAATTTAATAATTAAAATTATTACTATTTTAAATTTTTAAACTTTAAATCAATAGATTTTAAATTAAATTTGATAGTTTGACTGATAAATTTCTCAAGAATTATTAAAAATTAAATAAAAAATCTGTAAAATTTTGATTAAAGGTAAAAATACACAAAATTGTAATAATTTTATCTTATTTTATAAATTAAAAGTTTGATGTCCAAATAGTTAAAAATTTTTGAGTTAAAATAAGAATTCTTATAATTTTGAGGTAAGATGATAAATTCTAATAATTTTTGACTTTAAACGTAAATATTTTAAAGGTATTTTTATTATTAATATTTTTGTTTTAAAGATTTGAAATTTTAAATTTTTATGGACCAGTTCTTAATTGGATTTTAGAGTAAAATTTTATTTGTATTTTATTATAAACAGTATAAATTATTTATCATTTTAGTGATTATTTATTGATTTAGAAAGTGATACTAGGTGGTAATAAGAAGGAAAAATAAAAAGTAAAGGAACTATAAAAGCACATACATTTTTTGATCCAAGTAAGTAATTCACATATAATTGAGTATTTTAGTATTTTTTAAAATTGAAAAGTAAAATTTTATATTAACTTTTTATAAAAAATTATCTTTTAATGACATCATTATTATTCTATCCTATTTTGTCTAAATTTTTCAAGAATTTAGTAATATTATTGTTATTAAATTATGCTTTCAGTGTTTGCAATATTGAAAAATGATATGAATAAAATTGTCCTTTTAAAGCAATTAGAAATAGGTGAACCTGAAAAAAAAATTGTGTCCTATTATTAAATATATTTTGAAGAGATATTTTGTATTGTATATCTTATTTGTTAGAACGTTGTAAAAAAAATTGTTCATATTTAGTTAAATAAATGAATTAAATTTTAATGTGATTGATTTTATTATTGCGATAATTTGAAATTTCATAAAAAATATTAGAAATATTATAAAATTTTAATTATTTGCAAATCTATATTGATATTACCCATGTATAGTGAAAACTTTGTTAAAATATCCACAACTTCATTCTTTCATTTTAAATTATTACATTAAACCCTAATTCACGAACTTAAATTTTGGAGGCGTGATAGCAGAGACCGGAGACATGGCAAAAGGTAAAGATAGAATCACCCAAGAAAAAATCCTTCTCCCTTAATGAAGAAAACTTACAACCAGTCTAACACCGAGTTGAAGGAACTTGTCCAGAAAAAACAGCCACAATCCCATCTTAGTTTTCTAACGGATCAGAGGACTTTACAGTTCAGAAAAAGCAGATCAAATAGAAAGCAAGTAATCTGCATCTGAAAGGTTTATCCTACTGCAGGAAGGCATGGATGGTGAATACACATCGTTGTAGACAGATGAAAAAAGATATACAAGCAGATAACAACAGAATTACTCAAGCTGTATAAATGCAATAAAAAAAAAACATACAATAGATCACACTATGTTGAATGTCAACAAATACTGCATCCAATCCTTTAACATAAGCTAGTAAATTATAAATCAGAGTATGTATAAATGCACATTTTTCTTTTCTAATAAGATGTAGACATGGAACTTAACTACATACAGTTAACCACAGAGAGGAGCAACGCACAAATTCACAAAACAGAATGCCAAAAATCTATATCATCTCGTTTCCTTATTGTTGGCTAAAAGAACAGCTAATCTTGGAATAACACAACAACTATTACGATCTAAATAAACTAAAGCACCATAAACGTTCTACTTGTCCTCCCAACAAGCAAATAAAGCTCTGAATTCACACCCAAATGCTATATGTAGTTTTCCAATATATCGAACAATATTCAAACAAAATTGAATATACTAGTAGTAGCTTAAGGAACTCTGTCGTAACCATGGCACTCCAAGGGATACCATAATTCAGGGAAGAAACTTCAGCATTAAGTGGAAATTACCTGATCAAGATCTCCCCAAGATTTCCAGTGAATTGTCCTTCGATATATTCTTCAGCATTGCCAAGCTGCAAATAGTGTAAAATAAATCTAAAACTTTAGCAACAACACACAGCCTGTAATTCTATGGAGAAAGATTCTGCCAAGTCCCACTTAGACATCCGACAGAAAATGAATTTTATACAGGCAAATAAAAGAGAAATCAGAGTCGCACCTGCAAGTTCATGTAAGAATCCACTGAGGCAAGGAAACCTGAATGAGAAACCATCGAAAAAAAATATCTTAATCATAAACACATAATGCTAATCAAATTCCAATTGACTAAAAACAACATATCTAAACTAATGATGTCTGAAAGCAGAAGAATATTAGTAAAAGTAACAATGTGAAACTACCTTTGTACTCCATTCCCCATTTGAGTTTGACAATAACAATCTTTCCAGTCAAGTTGTTCAAGAACGGCTTTGGGTTAACCGGTATAGTCTGCAATATTATCACGAATCATATCCATTATACTATAACACAATGTCAATTTTATTATATTGAAAGTGCAATCAAACAAAGTAGTAGTTCATTAGACTTGTGAACCCAGAACAACCAAGTTAAGGTTTTTGTATATATCTACTTAATTTGAAAGAGGTCTACCTACAATATTAATATAAAGATAATATGGGAAAAACTCAAATACTACAAAATTCTAAATTTACTCATTTAAATGGGAATTAATCAAACAAAACATAAATCCATCACAATTCACAACAAAACCTGCAAATAGAAGGAGCCTTGGCCAGAAATAAAAAATTCCTATAGCTTCAACTGTTCTGCCCACGAGAAAAACAAATAAAAGAATAGGTACTTACAGCCATCGAAAGACGAAGAAAGACTGAAAGAGAGCTCGCTGCGTATTTTGATCTGTGGGATTGCGAGAGTTTTAGGGTTTTGTGCTACAGTGATACTAAACAAGCACCTCTTGGATCCTAGTTACCCGCCTTTCTCACATTCACAAGAGTGGGCTCTTCGGGAATTAGAACGGCGTATTTAGTAATTAGCGAACGACAGCGCCCACTGTTGTTTCAGTTGTGCAGACCCATGGGCTGTTGTTATAGCTATTGGGCTTACCATATAGGCCCAATTAAGATATAATGTACGACAAAAAACTATATTTATTTTAAAGAATCAACTTATAAATCCATTCAACATGAAAATGAGATGGCATTAGGTGAAATAATTTCATCAGTGTGAAATTGACCGTATAAATAAAGTAATTTTCAACAATGGAGAATCATAATTAAACATATAAACATACATAATTAACATTGATTTTATTAGACGCTGATTAAAATATGACGGAATAACAAACTTTTCATATAATTATTACGGGTTGTTTCTAGTAAAAGATAGAAGATGATGATGCTACATTATATAATTTACAATAATCAAAGATATGATGTTAAGTTTTTGTCAATTTCAAATTATGTCACCAAATGGATTAAGATTAGATGTTGACCTAATTCATTCATTGATGATGTTACAATTAAATCATATATCATTGCTACATTAATTAAACCAAAAGCGTAAATAGCATATTTGAATGGGATATTGAAGATTTGTTTAAAAATAAGGCGAGTCTTAATTTAAGACTCTTATAAATAATAATTATTGACTATTATATATAAATCGTAGAATGACTATGTATGTGTATATATTAAGGACTAAATAAGTATTTATTAACTATTGTAGAGATTGTTTGGTATCATTTTCATATAAAAAAAATCTTGCTTAATTAGCTACTTTTAAAAATAAAATTATAAATAAATTAAAATGAATATAATTTTTTGTTTTCTTATTTTTCATATCATATTTTTGAACCGTGCACTATATCGAACATGTTTTTAGTTCTAAAAATATTATATCAAAAATATCATCTTCATTTTTTTTTTAAATAAGTTTACAAAATATTATGCCAAAAATAGCACTAAACATGCCTAATTAAATGGATCTGCTTGAATTTGCAAAGATTCATGAGCGGGGAAAGGGTGGTTGATACTTGTCGTATGGTCCAATATTGCTGCCTCAAAATTCATAATACAAGTCAACAAATCAATGCCTAATTAAGATGAATAATTTAAGTATATTTTTAACAGAGATTTTGATGCATTATATTGATAAATTTTCAAAATACGTCAGTATTATTAATTTAACAAAAATGTTTACATTATGTCTAATTATTTATTCTATATTAAATGTAATAATTAAAGTGAATATATCTTTTTTAAATAAATATTATTTACCTCATTTTAATTTTAATATAAGAGATATCTCGTATATATATGAATCAATCAATTAATATTTATAATTTATAAAATAAGATTTAAATCTCGCACAAATTATAAGTATCAAATATAAATTTAGAAAACATAATTAAAAAAACTACTTATACTTGTAGCATTTTTATTGTAATCTCGTTCGATCACATAATTTTTTAAATTTTTATTTAATTTTTTAAAAAATTATTTTTGAAATTTAAGATCTTAAAGCATACATCAAAAAGATTATGTAAAAGTATGCAAATACAATTTAACCTACACTATTATATTTAATTTAATGAATAATACAACATAGGAAAAACAAAAATAAAAAAAAGGAAAGGTGACATCGCATTCCCCAAACACAGCCATGACCCATGGCCCTAAATTCTTTTAACATTAAATAACTCACCATCTCCCATGGCGTTTTACAAAATGTTTTGTGCCAAGGGGCAAAACTCATAATTTTCTGACCAAAATAACCCTGCAAATGACCCTACAACTTACCTCTCAAAAGCATTAAAGTTAGGTGCATAGCAGTCTTTTCACCCTAACAGAGGACAGCCCTAGAGGATTTTAGAATAAAAAATGACGTGGATTCCCGACCGTCCGAGAGTCAAAGTCGCGAGCCGCTCGGCGACCGTAGCGCGGTCGTCTCTGTAGCCCATGCATTACAATTTACAAGATTAATTATTTAATTAATAATTTTTTAAAAACAATTTCTTTTTTATTTGAGATACAAACTTTATATATTTATTTATTTTTATTGTGTTTGCTTTTCCTTCACCCATTTTATCACCATCCCCATGTATAGTAGTTCATTGATTTTCTTAAATAATTAAAAAAATACCCACAATATAATAAAACAAAAAAAAAGAATATTCAAAAAATATTATTTTGAATTATAGTTAGTATATAATTTACGATTGTTATATGTATTAAACTGTATTATTTCAAATAGACTAAATAAATTGAACTAAATTGTAATAAATTAAATAAGAACTTCTATAATATAAAAATAGTGCACACACTTCCTTTTGCACTAACAAGCAAACATCCCTCCACCCATTTCTTTTGAATTTATTTATTTTATTTAAATATAATTTTTCATAATTAATTGAGAGTTGATTGACCTCTCTTAATATATAGTTAAGACATACTTTGGTGTTTTTATGTCATTTTTGTTGTGGGTGCTCTTAGCTTTTGAGGAATAAAGAAAAGGTGGCAATGCTGAGAAGAGTGAAGAAGTAGAAGATTGAAGAGTGAGTGAATTAATTTAAAAAGAGAGAAACTAAAACCCATTAAATTACTTAACCCTTCCCGACATTTGTGCTCATAGTTTCTCTCCGTGTATGTGGTTGCATGTGTGTTCCCATTTGCTATACATATATATATATATGTGTGTGTGTGTGTGTTTTCACAGAACACGCACAACACAAAGTGAAAACACCATCTGGGTTCTTGCCAATTCGTTTCAATAATTTCAGCATCAAACACACCCACTCTGTCCCTAATCTACACCAACAGCCAAACCCTTTTCACTTTCTCTCTAACACAAATCCCACTTCAGACCAAACCCTGTTTAGTTTCTGTACTAATTAAAGGGAAAACACACGGTCTTCAATCTTGCATAGTTCTTGCATCAAACTAGAGACAGAGATCTTAAAAAATCATGAACAGATTAGAGTCTCAGAGACAAGAATCCTTGCAAAGGAGATGGCAAGAGAGAAGAGCAGTTCCAAACATGAATTCTACAAGGCTTATTAACGGTGCAGTCCCACCTTCCTCTGCAGCCTTCTTGCAAAACCCTAATAGAATCCAAACTTTTCCTCGCCTTGATGACGTTCCAAATATGAATTCTACATGGCTTATTAACGGTGCAGTCCCACCTTCTTCTGCAGCTTTCTTGGAAAACCCTAATAGAATCCAAACTTTTCCTCGACTTGATGACGATGATCTTGTTTCCGCAGTCGTCCCGCCGGTGACCGTAGTCCTCGAAGGCCGTTCGATCTGCCAACGCATCAGTCTTCAGAAGCATGCAAGCTACCAGAGCCTCGCAAAGGCCCTCAGGCAAATGTTCGTCGACGGGGACGATGCTGGAGTCGCTAATTCAGAGCACGATATTGATCTCTCTAACGCTGTTCCCGGTCATCTCATTGCTTATGAGGACATGGAAAATGATCTCCTTCTTGCTGGGGACCTTAACTGGAAGTATGTTTTCTATATGCATACTTCCCATATATTATTATTTTTGGTTTACGATTTATGATTAGATTGCATCCATTTCTTATTGAAATCTATCAGTACTTTACAAATTTTAACTCTCAAACATTTGGGAGATCTCGAAAAATAACAAATTCTTGTGACTGTTTGTTATTTTTCTTTAATAACTTAAAATGTTCTTATGAATTTCTTGGCTATATAATCATTGTTATTAATATATTTTTTTTAATGGGTTTGTATTTGTGAGTAGAGATTTCGTACGTGTGGCCAAGAGAATTCGGATACTGCCGGTGAAGGGAAATTCGAGGAAGGGACCATCAAGAAGGGAATAGCTTGCTCTATTGTCTGGCTTTTCCCTGATTGAGTTGCCAAATGCCAAGCAAGTCAAAGAAGATAACTGAAAATCAATGAAGAAACCGAATATTTTGTTGTGAGAATATGAAATGTCTTTGCTAAGCTAAGCTACCTACATTATTAGTTATTTAATCCTTGCATGCATGTATAAAGTTCCTTTGTTTCCTTGAATGAATAAAAAAAATCCTTCAAGTTTCCATATTTTCATACACATTTTGGTTCCTTGTACGTATATGGGTTCTCATCTTTTGCTAATTCCAACAAGTATTTCTCCATTGCTAACTCTATATCTTGATCTCTAACTTTTCAACTTCATATCTTTTCAATTTTCTGCCCACTCATTTATGCTTCTCACGCCAGAGAACAGATGGAATTTGCTAGATGCTCTAGCCTGGGTAGCTTTCACATAGAGGTTGTAAACAAGTTTTGAAAGTGTGATCTCTATTAAATTCAATGGTGAGTTAAAAAAATAAACAATAATGAACAAGTCACCTTCATATCTTAAGATTTGAATTAGGATGTTATAATAAATATTTATAAATTGACAACTCGAGAACACAATTATTATTGCAGATGGGAAGACTACAATATTATATTATTACTACATTTTGTACTTTAAAAAAGGAATTCAATAAAGTTAACTACTCAGAAACTGTAATCTTAGCTTTAATAAAACGTGTTAATGGGCATTATTGATGGTATTTAGGACCATCTAAATAAAAGTGGTGTTAGTTAAGTCATGGACCTCTTTTAGTTGAAGTTGGTAAATGATGTATTTATTGTCTCTTGATTATAACAAGTGATAATAAGTGGTTGGACAATTAAAATGATTCACTAACTAAAAACAATTAATTAATTTTAAGTGATGTGTGTGTAATCTGTAGTCGTTTTTATGCATCCTTGTTAGCCACTCCAATTACAAGCAATCATATACACTTTGAAGTATTTCTTCAGACTCTCCTTTATGTTTATCACCACATACGTGCATATTCATATTTATGGTTTAAAATAAGATCGATTTATGATTTGGGTTTGTCCCTCTGAGTGCGCCATTTATTATCGAAGTAGGTAAAATGATCCTTTCAGCTATCGAACTATAGACTTATGAATGGGCATAATCAAATTGAAATGATTAATTAATTTATAAAATTTATTTGTGCTTCCACTACTTTGATCTATACCAATATAATCGAGATCTATGGACCTGGTTAAAATACATTTTTCGTATGTTATATTTCTTAAAGTTTAAAAATATAAAAAAAATAAAAAAATTATATAAAATAATTAACATAAAATTTAAAATATCTAATATAAAAATTTAAAATAATTAATATAAAAATTAAAAAAAATTTAATAAATATTATATTTGATGTACTGTAATCTAATCCCATATGCGCGCGCGCGCGCAGTTTACTAAAAGAAGGAAAATGATTAGAGAAAAATTTAATTACACAATAAATAAAATAAATCCTTTTTCTTTGCTTTAAAAAATAAAATAAAATTATGATTAAAGAAATATTTTTGGAAAATTAAAGCGCACGAAGGAATATGTAAGTAGAGCGAGCAGGCAGCTCACAATATTTGAATGGAATGCTTTGAAAGCCCCACTCATTAGATAGCTAATAAATTGTAGAATAATTTTTTCTTATTATCAAAGAATAATTTATTAAATAAATAAATAAATATTATATATCTTTTAATTTAATTTAATTTCTTTGCACACAACTGCAACAACTAATTACTACACAATTATCATTCTTCAGACTTCCATTTAATTAATAAGAAAAAAAATTGGTTGGCTGAGCTGAAAGGCCAAGCAAGAAATTTAATTAGAAAATTAATGGCAACACTAATAATTAGATCAGTTATAATTAATTAAGACAAGATAATTTTGTGTTGTCTGTATAAAGTAATGACAACACTATCATACTTTGAGTTCTTACTCATAATCAAGTCCTGAAATCCATTTGGCATAATAAATCAACTTAGCAAGAATAGCTAAACAGAGCAGAAGTTGAATTCATGCAGCTTACCCGTAATAAAATCAAATAATAGGAAAGTTATCTCTGGCAGTAGATTAAGCAAGCAGTGCCTTAAATCATCGGCAATCAATGGATGCGACATAGTCCCTTGGACGATAATCATTGGATAATTTCATGAACATGACTATCTAGTAGTTTTCTGCGTCTTCAAATGGCGGCAAACCCCAATCCTTCGGGTTGAAATCTGATAATGAGCCCAGGATTTGGTCTGCTGTGGCATGATAAGAGCTATCCAGCCTTGGATCTGGAACCATTATTACAGACCTGCATGGTAGATATGGAAATACAGGTGGGAGAACGCAGTCATATATTCCAGCAAGAAAAATACAATATTTTAACCAAAAAAGAACAAATATCAGTGCTTTCTTCACAGTTACACTTCAATTTACTGTAATCCTGCTCAAATCTTTCTAAAAAACTATAACAGAAGACCATATGACTTGCCCCATTACTCAATAGTTGCTTTGTCTTGTTTCTGGTATCAGCAAGTTATAAAAATAATTTCAACCACATCTAAATTGCCTAACCTATCAATTTCTTATATGCATTCATCCGTTATACTTATAGCTACTTTGAAATTTGAATTTACAGCACATTTTAAAAGTGTATTTATGTATCAAATGAAATTTTGCTGAAAGCAGAAGATGGATAATCCAGATAGGAAATGTTGTTGATACTAATCAAAAGGTACATAAAGCAATTATCAAGCAACAGTATGGTATAGTTCGAAAATGTAGTTGGTCCATATAAATGATGCAACAGCCCTTCCTATTGGCACAATCATCTTTTTTTACACCAAATAAAGTCAAAAATGTAAATTCATTAATTAGATGAGCAACGCCTACAAAAGTTAAGGTCATGTAGTGGAGAAAGTAAAAATCTCAGGTATTAAGATAATCAAAACTGTAAATGGGGACGAAATATTAAAGCATATTTGCTTACATCCCAGCATTCTTAGCTGCAAGAACTCCTGCAGGAGCATCTTCAAACACGAGAATTTCTTGTGAATCTACTGGGCCACCCTGTTTATGCACCAATTGTCATGAACTGTAGTAATGACCAAAAACTAATGAACTGAACTGACAAGATGATTTCCATATATTTCAGCATATCCTACTGATGCTATTAACATCATATAAGAGCATCTATGAGAGAGTTATACCTCAAATCTTTTGGCAGCTGCAAGGAAAATATCAGGTGATGGCTTGCCTTGTTTGACTTCCGGATCATCACCAAGAATGACATGATGCATCAATGAAAAAAGCTCGCGGTGTCTTTGCGTTTTCAATTCAAAATGCCGCCTGTGAGAACTGCAAAATACATTTTAAGATCAGTATAGCATTTTAAGACCTTAAAGTCAAACAAAATTTGCTAAAAACTTATGGTAGGTAGAGAAAACTTCTTAGATTGATGTGCTTCAGATTTCTTGCCAAATGAATTGATAGAATAACAAGATATGAAAATTATTGGAGAGGCCTTACCCTGTTGCCAAGCATATTGGTATTCCTTTGGCATGCAGATGCTTGATCAGACGACTAGCCCCTACAGCGGGAAACAACTAATAGATGTTTAATTTGCAACTGATTCCAAATTCCAAAAAAAAAAAAGCGAAATCACACATGAACATTTGTATCAACATTTTCATAGAAGTGTATATAGATATTTTCATTCTTACACTATTTACTAAATTTTAATGTGAATTATGAAGAGATAACAAATCACCTAAAACCACAACATTTAAGCAAAATTATCTTTATACCTTCCTTATAACTGATTTAGTCACTTAGAAGCAGAAAGACACTTTTCATATATTAACATAATAAGTAACTACTATCTTTCGTTTTTCAAGTTGAGATAATTGTAGGAGCCCTAAAATGCCCTTTGCACATCTGAAACCACATGTATTAATAAAGTCAAAAAATTCAATAACTTTTTCATTTAATCCATTGTTCTCTAGAAAATAAGGGAGTTATTTATGATTCTTGCAACGGCCAAGGGCAGTAATTCATATATACCAGTGATAAATAACAAAATCGGGCTTTCTAATTTTAATATTTTCAATTTGTAATATTCTCTCAAGCAGTCTCTCCCATTTTCTCTCATCTTTAAATTTTCAGTCAACTTTCCTAGACAAATTGGCAAGGTTAATTATGACTTCCATTTCAAGCTATATTTAGAATAAAATATATTGATACTGGTAAGTAGGAATTCTACTTGCAGAGTGCCAATTCATTAATTTTGAGAATTTATTCATCAAGGATCATTTTGTGGGTAAGATTACCAAAATTGTGGCTTTGGGTCTACCAGATGATCAACATAAACAGAAGAAAAGTGGGGCATTTACTTTTATTGCTCTGGGAGGACAGACAACAGAAAGTCTAAAACAATTGGTTTTCTAGATTGGATGCAGTTACTAGTTCATTATTAGGTGAGAACAGAATCAAAAACTCCGTCCTCAATTCTACCAAGGATATTTCCTAACAATATAATATAGAATAGCTGGGATTCTAACCTTCAGGTTAATATTAGCTCATAAAAATTATACTAATATGATAAGGAATAAAAAGACCAAGTTGTATTTATAAATAATTAATCAATGTGATGTCCTAAAAACCAATACCTGGCATGAGATCACTTGTTGGAAACAAAGTACGTAGCATCTCCTCTCTTTCTATTAGAAAGTCTTCAGCCGAAAGTGAGTCACTGATCCCAGTCTCTTCAACAAAGACCCGGGCAGCTTCTATTGCTTTCTTCCCCATCATTTTCGCCTTAAGAGACCAATCAAAAGTTTTATTGTATCTAGCAAGAATGATTTCCTGGACTTCAGTATAGAACTTCTCTGTATCTGCAATGATCAGCAGCAGGCCCGTCATGTATGGATCTTTCCTAGGATTTTCCATCTATTATCACCATCCAACCAACCATTGAATGAACTTCAAACTCCAACAATGACAATTTGGCACAATATTCAAGCCTCCAATCCACCAATACACTCAACATACGGTTGAACATTATGTATAAGGACTTAAATATCTACAGAACTGGACAGCATTTGGCAAGAAAAATAATTCAGCAGTCATAGGATTCTGACTTTATGGACAGCTCAATGGAGAAAAAACATTCACATACCAAACCCCAAATTAACGAGATTGCAATTATCTGGTTGAACAGATTTCTTATATATGAATTAACAGAACTGCAAACATAGCATAACAAAATGGGTCTCATTTATACAATCTAGAAACTTACTAGAAAAGCAAATACATATGCAAGACCAATGAAACCTCACACAAACTGTTATGCAATTTTCAACTCATTGGATCAATGCATTTTCAATAGCTATAACTGCTACGATCACATCTAAAGTATACAATTAATGCATCTTGGGAATGACACGTATTAGATGTAATTCAACAATTCAGAATACATTGATTTATTGGTCCACAAGTTGTGTCATAATTGGGGTAAGAAATACTTGAGAGAGTAAGATCCAAACTTGACGAATATACAGTACCATAAGAAATATTATTTAAAACACAAGTAGATGTCCTCATCAGCGCGCGCGCGCACACGCGCTAATAAAAAAAAAGGAATAATTCATCCATGGTCAATTGATCAAAAATGTTATTGAGTATGGTTGGAGTCAAGTTAGAAAGATACCAATGAGACCACAGCATGCCATAACATCTAGGCGCTTCACCAATACAAACTAGACAGCTTGCTAACCAAGACATGAAAACAATTATGTAATTATACACCAACATTTTAGTACATTGGAGTAATCAACAATATTTTTTGTCCCAAACAAACATATATTGATGGATTAACCTATGGGAAAACGAAAGTCTAACAAAATTCCTTCATTTGATCACACTCAGAAAATTAAGGTAAACAAGTCAATTAAACTCACTAGAAATCATTCAACATTATAACGGTATGAGTGAAGGCGTCTTTTTACGTAATTTAATGAGACTGACCCAAGTTTTGACTTGAATAAAAACTAACATAATAAACATTGCCCGTAATGCAATTTCCAATAGAAATATTGCAACATAAGACATCATGGGACAGAGAACCAAATGCCAAACAAGACAAATATTCTATGAAGATTAAGTATTCGATAAAATTACCAAGTAAAAGACCATCCCTATTGAACATAACCAGCTTGATGGCTTTAATCCACCTACGTTTATCTGCGTGTTGATTGATAAACTACAAAAGTTTACCATCATTTACAATTTCGGACCACCCACCCAATAATCATATGATGTAAGATCTGAACGACGTGACCAAAATTCTGACAAAAAAATGCAAGAACACCAAGGAATTAGTTACCGAGTAAGAGACCATCCATGTCGAAAATGACGTGAGTAATTGGTTTCTTGTCTGAAACAGTCGCCATTGAGAAATGAGATTTTGGTGTTCTCTGCTTGCGTTCGCAAAATTGGAGATTTCCAAAGTAGAAATATTTCAGCCTTGTTCGTCGACCATTTGAAGATTCTCTTGGATCGTTGCGTGCTTTTGGAACCCGATTCTAGCCCTTCATTTTTTTTCAAACTTCTTCGGTTACTTAAATTTTTGGCCCATGGGCTAAGACATGCCCTTTCTAGGCCTACTTGTTTTAGTTGGGTTTAGGATATTCTTTGTATCTAATCTACCCAGCTTTCTAAATAACCTATTGTCACATCCATGTAGCGTTGCAGATATACACAACTTAAAAAAGGACTTGTATGTACATTCCTTATTAAATTAGCTTTCAACGTTAGGGTGGTTCGTTAACAACGAAGGCTAGGTGAACTTCTGGAAGGAAGGAAGGAAAAGATTGAGTGAAAATCTAGAAGAAATACACATAGAGACATGTATGAGTGTGTAATGAATAATTTTAATACCCACCGTGACAGCTACATTCGCGTTAGGAACTTTCTTGTGCAGATAACCCTTAACAGTTGCTTACGTGGCCGATTGCAAAACGATCACTAATCACAAAAACGGCAATGGCTAATATCCAAAAACATGGCCGAAGGTCGTTAAGATGGAAATAAAACCACAAGTTCTCACTGTTTGTATTTAACACTTA
>CP135562.1:1330240-1406196 GCA_032401905.1 Swietenia macrophylla | reverse complement strand
ATTTAATTAATATAATAAAAAAATTTATAAAATTTTTTATTAATCTTTTATTTATTATTAATAAATATATTTTTTATTTTTATAATTAAATAATATTATTACTCATATTAATAATATTAATATAATAAAATTATTTTAATTCTACGTTACTTTTCTTTGTCTTTTTCTCTCTACAGTCTCTTCTTCTAGAAACCACTCAAATTAATAGAAAATTAAACAAAAATATATATATGATATACGAAACAACAATATCAATTGACATGTAGACTTCGTACAAGTAGTACTTTGACAAAAACTATTGTAATCCAATGAGCTCTCCACATTTGTCTCTTCCTCTTTTAATAATAATTTAAAGAGAGTATTAGGTTGAATATAACAACGCAGGGGAATCATTCAATTAAATATATATTAATTAAAATTAAAAAAATTTCATCACTTTATTTATTTTACTTTTATTATAATTATTTTATTTTAATGTATTTTTTTATTTTTAATTAATATATATATATATATTTTTTATTCATCTCTAATTAAATAATTATCATTGACGTTGATGTAATAAGATTATTTTATTTTATTTAATTTTTTTAAATTTAAATATTATATAATAATAATATTGATATCTATCACAATTATTTCATGTTACGTGTTATTAAAAAAATTTGATTACGTGTTATTAAAAAAATTTGATGATGTAATATATAATAGTACGTATGATTATTTAAATTAAAAATTATAAAATAAATATTTTGTGTACGTGTAACAACATCAAACGATTGAATTTTAATTATATAATTTGATGATCGAATACAATGACGCGGTAAGATTAGTCTTGTAGAAGATTTTTATAACGTTTTATTTATTTCGTATCTTATTTGTCTTTCTTCTCGTATATATAAATGTATGTCGTAGGTTGCTTTGTGCAAGTAAATTCTCTTTCGAAGCTAATGCCCTTCTCTCTGTGTTTTCATTTCCAGTCTCTTTCCAAGAAAATGGGAGAAAACTATGATTTTCACGACGCGGCCGAGGAAGCAGAGGAGGCGCTCTCTCTGTGCGACTTTCCGCTCGAGGAAAACAATGGCGACAGCTTCGAAGAAAAGACAAGCCACGCTCGACGATCATCAACCGAGCGACACGATCAGTTGTTCGAGTTTCTCAGCGACCTCAGCTCCGAGATGTGCCCGGCTGAAGAAATTATTTTCTGCGGAAAACTTGTTCCTTTCAGAGAACAACCTTCTTCTCCAAAGCGACAATCGAAAACTTTCTCCAAAGAAGATAAAAAACAGGGCGCTTTAAGCCGGAGATCCGAGTCTCTTTCTGAGTTGGAAAGCTACACAAATCTTCCAAATAGTAGCAAGAATTATAAACTCTTGAGAACCAGCCGTTCACTTGACTATCAAAAGCTGCGTCGTTTCTGTAGCTCGAAAAACTCGCCTGATACAGATATGGAGAGAAGTTCTTCCGTCAGAAGTGTGGGAAAATCTGATAAAAAACCTGCAGTGAAGCCAAGATGGTATCTTCCCATGTTTGGAATGTTGAAGTTCCCGCCGGAGATGGACATCAGAGACATTAAAAGCCGGCAGGTTCGCCGGAATTCATCCATGATGTTTCCGCCAGTGGACACCGCAGGTAATTTTACAGTTAATCGGAACTCTGGCAAGGGTTCATCTTCTTCTTCTTGGAGGTTCATTAAAGCATTAAGCTGCAACGATCATGCTAGCGTTGCTGTGACGGCGTCGCTTTGTGTCTCACACGCATGACGGAGATTATCACGTGCCATGCATATTGCCTTGTTTGGACGAAATTGCCCCTATATGTTTCTGTCTTAGCGTTATGATTGTTTTGTGCATGGGAGTGGTAGTTTCGTCATTCCGGAAAATGAGTCGACGTCTTCACGCGACTTTACGTAGAGGACATGGTAATATACAGTTGCGGAACATGGGCGACGATGCATTGCTCCCTCCCTCTCCTCCCTAGTTAATAGAGAAATGGAAATTTCATCGGTTTGTTAGGTGGGGCCGTATAAAAATCAATGATAATCACGAGTGCTAATACTATAACCTGTATGCTTTGTTACCATTTAAAATGAATTATTATATATTTTATTGTATGATTTATAACTCATGCTTGTACTAATTAATTTATATTATGACTAATGATATTGTAGTTATTATTTTTTAAACCAACCAAAATTGTTAATTCGATTCAATTTGGATCAGTTCAAAATCACCAGCTCTTAAATAATGTTTTACAACTATTATAAGTTTATTGTTGTATTTAAGTGCTTGAACTTAGGGATTTGCCCATGTAAGCTTGTGACTAAGGCTTTATTAACAAAAGACTAACATTCAATGTTGCAATGGAGCATCAATGCAATAGGTGGGTTTGCTCAACTTGCAAAGAAGAGAAAGAAAGAAAGAAAGAAAGGTGGAACACAATATTGGGTTTACACTCAAAAGTGATATGCAAGCTAACTAGCTACTAGTGGGTGGAAAACAAAGCTACTGCCATAATTGCCATGACAATCTCTTATGGGCATACTTGATAGTAAATTGAGAGTAATTTGTAGGCTACCCTTTGCCAACTTTGCACCAAACCTTTACTTCATTTCGAGCATGGGCAAAGCTAAATTATGATAGCTTGGTCATTCAAATTTCATTAATTTTCAAACTTACACTTTGTCTCTGTTTATTGCATGATCGATCCACTTATTGAAGAGTTCCCATGCGAAATAATACAATCTAATTCGTGAAGTAAAGTCTAATGGATAATGCTATTCTATCTACTTATAAGTTATTATACTATGCACCATGGTTTTGCCAACAATGATAATGTTGGATCTTAATCATGGCTTTGAATTTGGAAAAGAACTTGGAAAAAGAAACCCTAGCTTCTAGACCTACAAACCAATTAAACCTTGAGTTGTCAAAGTTTGGAAATGTCAATCGGTTGGAAAATAAAAGCTATTGAATTTTATCTACATATATAATATTTCGACTTATCATAATTTTTTTAAGTATTTAATATATCAACGACAAAATATTTAATAATATAAACATGAATTAAGATCAAGAGTCTAATTTTTTTATACTATTTATATATCATTAAATTAATTTTATTCAAATAATTGATACTGTATTTTATATATATTTATATGCATATTAAATATGAGGTATTAATTATATATATTAAATTTAATATTAAGTATTGAAATATATCAATTTAATTGTTAGGAATTTAGTTTAAAAAAATTATTTTAATTGAAGAATTCTCTATCCTCTTCTTACACACACACACACTACAAATTGGACGTATGTGAAATTAATTCCACACAGGACTTTTCATGTTCAAGATTTGGCCAATAGTTTGCTACGTGGATTATTAATGGAAATCGATGGTGGTCAAAATTTTGTCTCTATGTAGCTATTCTAATAGGGTTTGTCGGCTACAATTGAATGAACATTACACATGAAACCCTAATTTGGTTGAATAGAATCTTCATTAATTTGGTTATATTCAACCAAACTTGCTTGGTATTGTATGTTTTAGAAATTTAAAAGAAGAATGATAGGTAATAAAATTCAAAATTAAGAAAATAATTATCAATAAATATATTTTCAGCGTTTTCGTTCTCTGAAAATATTTTTTTAAAAACATGTTATTTAAAAAACATTTCAAATATTGAGTGCACAATTTTTACTTATTTATTTTTTGAAAACGTTAATACAATATTAATTAGTGTATAATTGCAAGTAAACAATTATTGATTCTTATCATCGACAAAATCATGCACCAAATAACGAATACTTCAAAGGTTGTGTGGGGGGAGAGAATTGAAGACAAGTTTGCATAGATGAAGTGTTCTTTTAACAATTTAATTACTCCACAAAATCAAGTTTAATTATGCCTTAATTAATTGAGTTTTTAACTGTTAATCAATTAAACTGCTCCGTGTAGTTGAGTTGGCATCTTTGAGAATATCTTGTTTGTCTCAAATATGCATTAATCATCAGGGCTAGACTATAAAACATGCTCGTTTCAATATTTTCAAAAAAAATTTGTTATTTATAATAATTCTTATAAAAATGTAAAACAAAAAAATAAAAATTTAAAACAAAATTAAAATTTTAGTGTTTTAAATTTTTATTCTTTATTTAAAATTTTTATAAAAATTAGTTTAAGTTATGAGATACAAAAAATTTTGAATATAACGATACATGTATTGCCGTAAAATTCTAATAATTAACCCACCTTATTTAAATTTTGAAGGTCAATAATTTTGTTATCAACTTTTAGGAATGAAATTTTTTTAAAATTAATATTTATTAATTAACCATGTATTTTATAATTAATTATTTTATTTTGTAATTATAAATTAATACATCCTTTGATGTAATTATCAAATACACAAGAAATGTGAACATCATATCCCATTGTTGCTTCGATTTTCAGTTTCCAATAATAAATAGTTCAAAACTTGAAGGAAACGTATAAGACAATGATAGTGAATGAACTCAATTGATATGATTCAATAGAAATAAATAGTAATTTATAGTTTCTTTGAGTTACCAAGTAGTGAATATAAGGGAATACGATTAAGTCTACTTAATATTGCAATTAAACAATCATAATACTAGACCTCATAATTAAACCAATTAATTAGTGGGATAATTATGACATTAATTAATTACTTGAGTTGTAAGCATTCAAAGGATCGCAAATCATAACATATAATAATTCTTATACAAATTTGATGATAATTGTGAAAAATTAGTTTAGTTAAGCGAACAATCTAAGCAATTTAACACGTTACAATACAAAAAAATGCATATGCTCACAGTGTAATTTAAAAATTATATTTTATGTTAGTTATTTTAAAATTTATATTTTATATTTTAAATTTTATGTTACAAAATATAAGAGAATAAAACAATTTATGGGGGTTTGCTTTTGTGTGCACTTGATTTGTTGTTTTAAATAATATACATGATTACAGTTTTTTGAAGAATGTTCTGCCATGGAGTTTGTGGTTGGAATGACCATCTTGATTAAAGTATTTCAATTTCAATATTTCTTTGAGAACACAGGAGATGGCCAAAACCGAAGCGTGTTGCCACCGAAACAAGACTCCATTGACAAATATCAATGCAAGCAAGAAAGTCCAGCTCCATCGCAGAACTATAACACATCCGAAACGTTATTTTAACACTTCTTTCTATGCATTAATCTATTGAAATATGAAAGATGTTCTGACTTCAGTTGAAACAAATTCGATGCAATATGTTATCTTCACTATATTTACCAACCTTCCACAGAATTATGCAAAAAGCAAATAAGAATTTAATAATCACCCCCACTAAAGGGACCTGGTTCTAGCTTTCCTATCAGCTTGAGATTTTGGAACCGAAGAAAACTAAATGGGAGAAAGATATCTTCAGCAACAATGCAGTTTAGGATTCACATGTCATGTTTAAGCAGAACAGTAGTAAAGGGAATAACCTCCTTAAATGTCTCCAGATTTCCCAAGCAACTCAAAATGTTCTTAAACAGAGAAGGCAAAGAGCAAAAATCATCTAACACTTGATACAACAAGCAAGCATTCAATGAAAACCTTAAATTTACTGAATAAATAACTATACTGCTTTCCGCAAAAAAAAAAAAAAAAAAAAAAGAAGAGAGGAAAATAGAGGATTCGAAAGCCCACAAAGGACTAACACTATAATCTGATCTAGCTATTTTGAAGGGACTCAGTACTCAATAACAGATGCAGATTCCTGGTACTGAATAAACTTATATTGTGACCTATTTGAATAAAAACTTGAGATTTGCTCTATTAGAGATTTGGCAACAAAGAAGAAGAAAAAAGAAGTAGGTAAAAGAAAATCCACTTCAAGTATATTCATTTAGAAGAAGCTAATCAAAAGATCCAGAAGAATATAGGTCATATAAAGTTTGTTTCACCAATATTTTGTTGAATCCCAATGTTACGATTATCCAAGGAGATCAAGAACAGCAAAGGAATTACCAATGTTTACATTTCTACTTTTTAAGATAGGTGGACAATTTAGTTTTTACTTAAAAATATGGCAATGTACAAGAAGAAATACAACCTAGAATAAGGCAAAGAGTTCTAAGGAGCCACACTATCCTAGAGACTTTAAAAATTCTTCGGCCTTTTTCTTTTTCTTCTCCAAGCTGTCTACTGTAGAAATTTAACCTTGCAGCTGTTAATATTAAAACTCCAAAACTGAAGACTGTTTAAGTCTTTAGGTCCATTAAATGCAGCTAAACTCAACGTATTTTCGCTGTCATTATTAGCCAACAGATTCTAGGACCACAAAACACAATGGGTACCAGCTATATCGCATTTTTAAAAACTAATCAACTACAAGATCTTTAGAAAGCAGAAAAGGCTTTGTTTAACGTCAACATACAATAGAGAATCCCAAAAATCAAAGAATGCCTTGCTTTTTCTACTCATTTATCTTGTCAAAAAGACAACTGGAACTAATAAACAGCATTTTTCAGGTTAATGACCATATCTCACTTTAACAGATCTCAGCCAGATTGAAATTACAACCAAAAGGTTTCCAGGCTCTTTTGAACTTCTTGATAGCATATAATGATCATGTGACATTCAGAAACCATTAATTTGATCCAGATATTAGAAGTCCTAGAAATACAAAATAATCAAACATGAATACTTGCATTCTATAAACAAGATTGCTTTTAATCACACATTAACTTCCTAACAAGCATGTATGTTTCAAAAAACCAAATACAATAAAATCATGAACTTCAAATAACAAAAGCATCTAAAGACAACATATACAATCCATTAATGAAAACCATTAACTGATTACAAAAAGAGACAGTTTTCAAATAACTCTTCATCTAAACTACAGGTATAAAAGAATGCTACAAACACACCCAATAACATACAGCTTGACCACCTCATACAAGAAAAATGGAAAACAAAAAACAAAAAATGAGAAACTGGTAAGCAGACAGCAACATAATCATGAATTAATTGCATATATAGACCCCCGTTTCATACTTGTGACTCATCTCATAGAAGTCTGTCTTACCTTCAGTACCTGGCCGTAGACAGACCCCAGATAATGATAGCATTCCTTCAACGGCAAATTTAACATAGCAGACGACATCAATCTCTTCCCCACCATCTTCCGGGCTAGAATCCACAGGCATTCTCACTCTCAATCGACCAGGAGAACCACTTACAGGAATCTCAGGCACAATCCATTTCAATTCTTTATCAGACCTATTCAATAAAGCTTTAGGCGAAACCTTCAACAACGTTGGATCAACAGGTAGTTTCAAAGCAAATGTTACATCATTTAATGGCATGGACAAGTCCGGGTTGGAAACATATTGTATCATCATAGAAAGCAACGTCCCACTATGTCTTTTTATCAAGCGAACTCTCAAAGGTAATGGTGTTAATTTAGGAAGCAAACTATACTTCAGAATCGGAATTGGCTCATCAGACGGCGCTGTTCTCACATGAAACATCCCACCACCCACGCTACTAACTTTAGAACTCTGCACAACAAATCTCTTAACTGCAGTTGTTCCATCAACCCGAAATGAAAACTCGGTTTCCTTATCATCACCTGAAGTTTTCTTGGGCAATGTTCTCAAATAAACCACACCCATTAAACCCACTCTAGGAAGTAATGATTCTCTAAACTCTGCATGAATTTGCTCTACAATATACATTTCAGGACCCTTCATTTCTGCCTTTTTCACCAAAAGATTCTCAAGCGGAGTCCCTGCAGCAGCAGGGGGAGCATCCGACCCTGTTTGCAACAATTCAAGTCCACTAAGACCTTCTTTTTTCGCAATCTTTTTCGGTCCTACAAACTCAGATGCATCCAATCCGCCACCCCAAGCATCACTAAATCCTTCAAAAGTTTCTTCCATCGTAGCCTGCTCATTACTAAACTCAATTCCACCATACTCCCCTTCAAAACCCTCTACATTGATATGAGTAGACTGAGTGGCCTCAGCTGGTGGCAATGTAGTGACCTCCAATCCCGATAAGGCCAACGTTAAATCGTTGCTTGACGAATCCTTATTTTTCTTAAAACCACCCACTAATTCTTCCTCCTTATTTATAGCTTCACTAGCCGCGAACGGATCTTTCACAGCTGTTGATTCCTCTGACTTCGCTTGCTCTTCATCTTTATCTTGCACAGTTCCCGTTTGTACAACAAGCGTCGCAGCCACCTCATCACCTGCGGCAATAGTCTCAGCCGGTAGCTCAAAACTCGCATGGGAGAATGAATCAACAGAAGCTTGATGCTCAATCGAATGAATCTCGACAGAACTCCAGTGATCTGCACCGCGAATTTTTGTCTCCGAGTCTAACCCAGAGTGAACCATCTTCGCAATCCCCTCTCCGTGCATCGACCCCAGCATTGCAGCTAAACGAATGCTACTGACGCCGCGTAGGACGATGTCAAGTGCCATGTAGATTTCTGCGTATTTACGGCTGAGTTTCTCGGGAGTAACGTCAACGCCGCGGCACGCCGTTACAATGACGCTGACGGCTTGGTTGACGATGTTGATACACTCGAAAACGTTGATGGAGTTATCGTGATCGGCGTTGGTTACGCCGAGGACATAGATGGAGTTGACAAGACGGTAGACGACGCGGTAGCGAGATTCAACGCCGACAATTAGCTGGCCACTGGAGGCGGCGAGAGGATCATCACCTAGGGAGGCGATGGAATCGGCAATGGCGTCAGGATCGGGGGAGGGTGCTCGCGCTTGTTGTAGGTTAAGGCGTTTGGAGGCTGCGTAGACCTCGCGGGTTTGACGAAAGGCAGAGAGAGCGGCAAGGGCGCGGGTTGGTGGGAACCATTCTCGGGTTTGTAGGAGGACATCGGAACCATTAAGGGGTTGGAGTGAGAGCGCTAAACACGACATTTTGGATCTGATCTAGTGATGAGAAATGAAGAGGAAAATTGAATTCACTGTTAAGGTTATTGGTAGTTACTAAGCAGTGAGTCAGTGAATACCAATTGTTCGCCATTGTTGTATCAGCAGCATGGTAGAGACAGATGATGACACGAAAACGCCGATTGCTTTTGCAGAAACTGAATCCAGATCGAGGAAGGAGATGGTGACTAGGGGGTACTAGTTTATGGGCCGGAAATGAAATCACTATGAATAAAAGAGGCCAGGTGTGTGTAAAATGGGCCTTAAGCTCATTTGTGTAATCACTTGGCAACTCGGCCTCGTAGTCGGCCTCAGCTGTTTCTCTGTTCAAGTTCAATCTACTATCTTATCAAGTGGACTCAGCACTCCCTTGGCATAATTTTTGAGCCATCGAAATTAGACCTGCATTTATCTCTTTCATTGAAAGATTTTTTACCAACATTAAAGAGAAACATTCCTTGCCCGTTCAAAGTCAATTTATTTGGGGTTTGGTAACGGCGGGAAGACGCCGGCAATTAAATTTTCTCAGCATCCAAACATAACTCCAATCTCCAATTCCAGATTTTGATAAAATAATTTCAAACCCAAAGTGAACCAATCAACATTCAAAGCAAATCAGAAACAGAAAAACAGTCATAATTAAGATAAAATCTTCATTTATAGATAAAATATCAATACAAAGTCATCAAAACTTACAATCCAATAGAAACCCAAAAAGAAACTAACTTAACACCAACTCTAACCACCGAAACCATAAAGAGTCCTGCCCTGCCTCTTCAATGCATAGACGACATCCATGGCAGTGACAGTCTTCCGACGAGCATGCTCAGTGTAAGTCACTGCATCTCGAATTACGTTCTCCAAGAATATCTTGAGAACTCCACGAGTCTCCTCGTAAATCAGACCGCTGATACGCTTGACTCCACCACGCCTCGCCAGACGTCTGATCGCCGGCTTTGTGATTCCCTGAATGTTGTCCCTCAGAACTTTACGGTGCCTCTTCGCGCCGCCCTTTCCCAAACCCTTGCCTCCTTTACCTCTTCCTGACATTTATTTTTCTCCTTAATTTGTTTTCTTTTAGACTTTTCTCTCTTTATTTCTGCTTCTTCCTTCGTTATGCTAATGACGGAGTTGTTGGAGTTTATATAGAAAAAGAAGTGGGGTGGTGACCGTTGGATTGGGAGTGATCCGCGTGACGGGTAGTGTCTTGAATTATGGCCGTCGGATGGGATGTTCTTAGATGCGATTGGTTGATATGGCAAGGAGTTGGATCGAGGGGCCTTAGAATTTGGGAAAAGGGCGGGTGTTCTCGGCGGGAAGAAAATGTACGAGAGACAACACACTTTGAATGAGCTGGGAAAAAAACAAAGTTGTTTTACCGCGTTTGGTTTTTATATTAAATAATAATTATATTATTAATAATTAATACAAAATTGAAAATTAATTAATTATATAAATTATTTTATTTTTCTAATATTTAAATAAATAATATAAAACTTATTTATTATTACTAATGTTGTTTATCTTAAATAAAACTTCATTAATTAGATTAAGCAATATTAAGCTTTAAAGTTCAAACCCTTGTAAACGATTCACTTGGCGCCATTTTTTTTTTTTAATTTCTACTCACAACACCTATGAGACCGCAAAAATTAACCGCCGAAAAGTGCACGGTTGGTTGCCCCGTACTCGACCGGTGCCTCGGCGGCGGCATTCCCTGCAACTCAATAACCGAGCTGGTGGCGGAGAGTGGCTCCGGCAAGACCCAGCTCTGCCTGCAGCTTTCACTCTCAGCCCAGCTCCCTTCCTCCCACGGAGGCCTCTCCGCCTCCTCTCTCTTTCTCCACACAGAGTTCCCTTTCCCTATTCGCCGCCTTCAGCAACTGAGCGCTACCTTTCACTCTTCGAATTCTTCTATTTTAGCCAATAATGAATACAACCCCTGTGATTACATATTTGTTCAGAGTGTGCACTCAGTAGACCATCTGCTCGATATAATGCCTAAGATAGAATCTTTTATCAGAAACTCAAAATCCAGATTACCTACTAGACTTATTGTTATTGATTCTATCGCAGCATTATTTCGGTCCGACTTTGAGAACACCCCGGGTGATCTTAAGAAAAGGTCGTCGTTATTTTTTAAGATATCAGGGAAGTTGAAGGCGATGGCAGTGGGGTTTGGTTTGGCAGTTGTGGTCACAAATCAGGTGGTTGATTTGGTGGGACCGAATGAAGGGATAAATGGGTTGAGAATTGGAAATATCGGTTGCTTGTATTCTTCGGGGAGGCAGGTGTGTCCTGCTTTGGGGTTAGCTTGGGCTAATTGTGTGAATTCGAGGTTGTTTTTGTCAAGGAATGAGGATTTTGGTTGTGAAGAAAATCAGATGGTGAATGGTGGTGGTGAGGATTACGTGTGTAGGAGGACAAGGAGGCAACTTCATGTTGTTTTTGCCCCTCATTTGCCTTATTCGTCTTGTGAGTTTGAGATCACCAAAGAAGGGGTTTTTGGAGTCGAAAGATAGTGGGATGTTCTTTTACAAATTATGTCGTGTGAAGGTATGGATGCCCATTTTCTTGACTTTTGATCACACGTTCATGTGCATTTTCAGGGAACAAGAGTTTGTATGTATCTTATGTTTGTCTACTTATTTATACCATTCTTATTTACCATCATGTTTAAAGTGATAGAGTAGAGAGAATTTTGTTCAACTTCTCTGCTAAAGTGTAATTTTGAAAATTGGTTATGTAAGATACTTTATTCTATGAGGGCCTTCTTTATGTATATTTCTTAAAGACATATGTTTGTGTTTTACTTATTTTGTTACTAAATTAAGACATAATGAAAATGACTTGTTGGAGTGGCTTCTTGTGTTGCTCTAAACCTGGGTCAAGCAGACTATTTTTGAAAGAAGTACGATCTTAGAACAGCTGTTTAGAACATAGCATAACTTCACAAGGTCTTATTCTTTGCACACCCTCCCCTCCTTTTCCCCATTCTTCCTTCTTTTGATAAAGAAAAACTTTAAGTGACTTCACAATGGCTTCTTGACTGTTAACTTCACAAGGGCATCATGTGATTGGACATCATTTAAACACCAAATGAATCGACTTACATTCCTCTTCTATCCTATCTTATTTGAGTCAAGCTTTGTCGATGAAAAAGACTAATTGGAACAATCATTTTCAGTTTTCGTTTATCTTACAGTATAACCTTTTTACAGCTTTGTAGCTCAGCAGAACCTCTCTTTATCCTTTTTATGTCATCCGGTCCTGTTTCATCCAGTTAAACTGGACAGTAGACATAGCACAAGAAAGAAACAGCACCAGCTCACTTACCTAAGCATGGCACACCAAATACCTGCATTCCTATTCCGCTGTGATAGCATGCATGATTAATGTGTATTTCTCAACCATCTTCCCTGTCACTCATTTTATGTTATTAAATTTGTGGTCTCGTCTTTGATTTACGGAGGGATCATATCTCTTTACATTTCAAATTTAGCATTGCAATTTTCTACATAATACCTAGTGATAAAGCACCAGTTTTGGGGCATAAGTTTTGTTTGACAATACCAGTTGATATAGTTAAAAACATAAATTTTGAGAACTGTAACTGTATTTCCACAATTTTTTTTTATTATGTATAAAGGAATCTACATATAGTAAAAGAGAGTAATTCAAGGGTGAGGATCAAAAGAATACAAAGAATTTAATCTCTTAAAGTATTGTGCTTCAAATTTCTATACACGAGTCAGTTTGTATTTTCTGGCCCAAGAATAAGGTCAATGGCTATTAGAGCAGAAAATCCTTCATAGGATCATCGTAACGTCTCTTCTTCAATGGATGTGCGTCCATGTCTTCAACGGGAACCTTGTCATTCCATCTGGCATTATATTTCCGTTTTCCTTTATTCTCCATTGCCTTCTTCCTCTTATCCTCCCCCTTAAGCGCCTCAACAAGTTTTCTCTGATCAAGAATCAAGTCTCCAGGTACATCACAATTCCAAGTATCAAAATTTATTTTCTTTGCACGTGCAAGCTTGTCTCCAGATCTGGCTGCTTTCCTGGCAACGTCAGCCCTCATCACGTATGCCGCTGCTTCAGCAGCCTCAATCCCAGCAGCTCCAGTGCATTCACTATTCTTCAGCACGGTTGATCTTTCTACCATGAGGCTTAAACACTCGTCTGTTTAGTAACATAAACATCCTCTTCGTACTTGCTTGTTGGAAGATAGATCATCTCCCGGCTCTGTATAACTCTCGCGGCACGATCGTATTCAACCTGCCATTTACCTTTTTCAAGAAAAGGCTCACATGGCATTTCCTCTTCACTTGCTGCGTTGTCAGTCTCTCAATAATCTTATCTCTAATAGAAGACTTCATCTTCTCCTTGATGATCTTATTCCTCCTGTACAGCAATTCAGCTTACGACCCTGGATGTGAACAACTTGGCCTTCTTCAGAAGATTCCCAAGCATGAAAATTGAGCTGCCTGAAGTCCGACGCCTGCCCGCTAGTTCTATATCAGTTATCTCCTCCGTTGAACTTCTCAATCGGATCAGCATGCGGCAGAGAGTCTTTACGCATAGACCGACATTTTGGATCATAATGTGCAAATTTTGTATCACGATTGTAGAGCTATTTGCTGTGTCCTCACGCTGACACAAATCTCTGATAGTTTTTGTGCTTCCACCGCCATTATTACAAACCCGCCTATGAAATTTGGCAAAATTTATATTCATGCTCTCGTCAACCTTCAAACCATTTTTATCGTCAACGCGTTTCAGTTTCTGTTCATCCAGGTATTCCCTTCTACCCTCCCCTTTTGCCTCGTATCTCCGGACTACGTCAAGGTCACACGTTGCTGGATCACAGTCATTCCCTCTATCTCGTTTGCCATCATAATCAAATTCAGAACTCTCTATCTTTTCATCTGGTGTAATGTGCTTTTTTGTCCATTTTGCTCCTATTTTTCTCAGCCTTTCCGTGCAGAAATTCACAGTATGTGTCATTGATCCACAGTTTTTCCATGCTCCTTTCCTGTACCTATCCGCCTGGAATATTTTTGCACCTTCTATCGTATCGGGGTTTTTATGTTGTTTTGTTCGGTTTTTCCCTAAAGTCAGGTGTTCCAAGCCTGTTCTTTTATCTTTAACAGATACAAAAGCCACTGACATACAGCGAGGAATGTGTGGGTGAATTTCTTTCCCAGCCACCGAAGCAGTCGCCACATATCAATACTGAGAACGGTAGAACCCTAGAATACATGAATACAACTGAAATTGAAAACAGAAAACCCTAATCCTAGAATCTGCCTAGAGTTTGAGAGTGGAAAACAAAAAATTTATAACGTAGAAAAAAATCAGACCCAAAAAAATAGAAGAAAACAGAAACCAGTAGCAGTAGAAAAACATTTTCCCACAACATTCGGAGAAATTTGACTTGAATTTTTTATTTATTGCAATCCAATACGCAAAGAATATGAAGTATGAACTCATGGTTATTAAATAAATTAATTGTTCATATAAAATATGAATCGGCTGTTACGCTTGCTTTCTGTTGAAACTTATACCCGTTTCGGATTTTGATATTTGTATTACTTTTTTTTATTTTCTTTAAGGTGCTATAAAATTGAATATAAATTAGCATGCTAATTTATGTGACTGACTATCTTTCTTTGGTCATCAATGATCAAAGTTTAAAAATAAAATAAAATATGAAATAAAATTATAATTCTTTTTATTAAAATTAGGTATAACAATTTTTGACATAACATACCAATTCGATATAAATATAATAAAAAATTTATGAATTTAAATTGATATAAAATAATACTATTATAAAATATTTGATACAACACAACACGAGTAATAACAGCGTTAAGTTTGAGTTTAGAATTTTGAGCATGAATTTGTTTATTACGCGATTAGTTATTTCAGTAATTATATCATGCTGAAAAATTTATTTATTTTTAAAATAGATTAAGTTAAATTTATTTATTATTATAAAACTTATAAAAATATTAAATGAATAATACTATTATAACATATTTAATAATAGTATTATATTAAAATTTTTATTTCTTGACACGGTTATTAAATATATCATATTTAGATCAATCTTTTTTGATATGATACGAATATAATACGATACAATTATCTAAATTAACATCCTTAATTAGGATAATAATGTTCTAGAATTAGGGCATTTGCATATTATTGAGTTTAAGAGCATCTGTCAAGTATAATACTTGTGAAAAGATATTTAATATCAAGATCAAGAATCCCATGAAGTAAATGATACACAACTCAAAAAGAAACAACAATAATTTATTGTGGATGGACATAACTTATCATCTATATTGAAAAATAAAAATAAAAAAAAATTACTACAAATAATTATCAAAATTATGCAAACCTACTAATATCAAATGATCCAATAACTTGCATACACGTGTCAAAATATAATTAAAATATTAAGTAAGTATAAATTCATATGAGAAGATTATAAATACAATATCTGTATACGTTAAATATTTTCAAATCGAAAATCCCAGAAACATTCATTTCCAGGTATTAACATTTTTGGCAGAGTCTTTGTTTCCTTCATCATACATACATACATTCTTTCTTTCAGGAAAATCTTGCAGTCTCAAGATGAACTATGAAAGCAGCGACAGGGCATTGGAAGTTATGTTCGGAGCCGAAGACTGGCAGTTTCATAGAATAATATCGGAGTTTGATCTGCAAGCGAAGCAAGAGATCGTTGTTCTTCAGAGTGAAGTTGATAAACACATTCTCCCAGGGCTGAGGAAGAAAGATGGCGAAGATTTGAAGGATGGTAAGGCCATAGATATTCTGGCATACGATGAAGACAGCGGAGATGAATATCAACTGAAGTTGCAGTTCGATCGACCGTATTATCGGTTAAGGGACACAACTGAGTTTTATGATAAGAAGAGAATAAGTGTAGGGCAACAAATTGGATTCAGATACGAGGCTCACTTTGCAACTCTGGTCGTTAAGCTTATGAAGTAAGCCAGTTAAGTTAAATTTAACATATATATATATATATATATGTATGTATATATGTATGTATGTATGCCTGCATGCATACATACATACATACATATATATATGCATACATGGGAAGGACTAAGAACTTCTTAATTTTATATAATTTTTTTGTACTAATTTCTCAATTAATACATTTTTAAAATTAAATTTAGTATTTATAATTAATATATAAAAATAAATGTTTTAAAAAATAGTGTTAAAAATTGATGCTCTCAGTATATACACAAAGTTATATAGTATTTGTGATGTATTGATTTTTATTTTTATTTTTTCTAGATTGATGGTTGATTATGAAATGTTCATACAATTTTCAACATTAATGAA
The DNA here is from genome assembly GCA_032401905.1 of Swietenia macrophylla. Taxonomy (NCBI): domain Eukaryota; kingdom Viridiplantae; phylum Streptophyta; class Magnoliopsida; order Sapindales; family Meliaceae; genus Swietenia; species Swietenia macrophylla. Next base: position 1,389,835 of record CP135562.1, on the reverse strand, counting down.
CAATATTATAGGTATAAAGTTTGTATCTTAACTGATGTAATTTCAACATTAATGAACAATATTATAAATATAAAGTTGAATCTTTTTTTAAGTGATGTAACATTTAACCTGTCACCCAACAAGCAAAGTTTCTTTTGAAAAAGCAAGAATAAAAAACATGTTTGGTAATATTTGCAAGACATAGTTTTTAAAATTGAAAACAGTGAAAACTTATTTTGTATTACTTTTAAAAATGAGTGTAATAATTATTTTTTAAAAAATATGTAATCAAAACATATTCTAAAAACATGTTAGTGTTTTTTAAAAATGTTTACAAAAATGATTGAAAACAACATAAGTTTTTTTTTAAAAAACTTTTTGGGTTAAAATTTTAAGAACAATAATTTCTGTTTTTAAAAAATAAATTCTATAAAATATGTTATCAAACATATTTTAGACTGTTTTTTATTTTTAAAAATCGAAAATAGATTTCAAAAATGCATCCAAACAACCCAAAAAGGAATATTGTGAATGATGATCTGGGCTTTTGGAGATCAAATTTTTACTATTTCAACACATGATCAAATATCTACTGCCTGCTGATATAAAGACAAGACCTTTACAAATTAAGCGAGGAGGAACAGAGAGGGTGCGATTCCAAAGTTTTAGTCCCCCGGGTCAAGCTTGACAATCTTCCTACATTTCATACATGTTAAGTTTAAAGCTTAATCAAATGAAATTGTCAGCAGTATCAATTTTTCTTGGAAGCATGTGTTTTTAAGACTATATGAATGAATTTACAACTATGTGGCAGTGAAAATCTAAAATGATACTCCTTGTGCTTGAAAGACGTGGTTTAGGCTACTCCCAGAACTCATAAACACCCCAGGAAAGCTGCTAAGAATCGTAAGTATTCCTCTGTCTGCTTCAAAGACAGCTCAAATTCCTGCAGATTCAATGGATGATTGAATTCAATTCTATAGCAGTTCAAAGGAGTAGAAAGCAGTAGTTGAGATATTCTTCTAGTATATTAACAAATAGTAATCTATGGCAAATGCCTGCCTTAAAAGATTAGGCACAACTAAAATATCTGGTTACTTTTGAAGTTTCATCTCTTGTTTGTGAAAGCAAGATTGCAATTCAGGATCGAAAGGCCTGAGAGGAACTAATTCTATTTAGCATTATCCTATAAAGAACGGTGAAAACTGTTTCACAGGAAGGGAAGCGAGGACAAGAAAATTAAGCATCAAGAATTGTTTTATTTTCTCAAGAAATAGTTCTACAAGTTTTAGCCCAAAATCTAAGATCCTTGCAAGATAATAACATTGGATGGGCTAGCCAAATATCTACACTTGTACGTAACTGGTCCACTATCTCATTTTTCACATTATTCAGGGTAACTAAGGTAATACAATTACCTTTCATCTCGGTCACAAACAGTAAACTACCACTGGCTCTCATGCTGAATAGACTACGAATGGCACTGCAGGAGAAAAAGATGAGAATCCCTCATTAACATTGTTTCTCAAAGTAGAAACAAAACCATCAGCAGCAGCTAAGACAAAATTGCACATTTAAGTCCGGCCAGATTTTTTATATAGGTTTCTTCCATAAATATTGCTGACAATTCCAAGTCAATACATCACCAGGGTTTTGAAAAAAAGACACTGTCAAGGCAATATAACAACTATTAACAGTAAACAAGGTTCAAAGCAACACATTCTGATAAAAATAGAAAATCATCCAAGACATCAAATTACAACAAGGTATTTCTGATCCTGGCATATCAACGATGCAGATATTCACACCTAAAATTTCCTAAAATAGCATTTCTGAAGTCCAAATTGTATGTCCAACCAATTTTTTTTTTTTTTTTTTGGAGAATATATCATCATGCAACAAAATGTTTACTTCATACCAAAATCTCACTACCTGCATGTCAAGTAAAACTGGATAGAAGAATGTTGGCCATGTTTGTACAAAAACAGATGGTACTGAAAGTCAATTTAATATAGTACAAGCTAGGAAGAAAGACTGAGAACACCGCAAAAACAGCCAAAGATTCATTGTCAATCAACTAAAAATTTCTTAGAATGTAGTTGAAACAAAAACTGCTACATGCAACTTAGTTTTTGGAGACATCAAAAAGTTGCAGCTTAGAAGTAAAAACAGTTCGCACAAAGCATCATCATTTGTTGAAATTACAAGCAATCTTCATAATCTGCTTTTAAACTATTAAATAACATTTTGGATTTCTTTTCTACTCGCTCCGGTTCCAAAGCACATAATAAAATTAAAATAATCACATAATTGAGTTACTGTGCCCAATACTTTTGAACAGTAGTGTTCAAAATCCAACGTGTTACCAGAGAAGATAAATTGAGGGGAAAGAATAGAACACTATTACATAATCTAAATGATCTATGCAGTACTAATCACTGAATTGTCCTGTGCTTTTGCTGATAAGAAAATATGGACACTATAGTTGAGAGCTTACCGATCAAGAATATCGTTAGCATCATAACAAGCATAAGCTGGACAGAACGATTGAACTTCAAGTGCACAGGGCTTTGCCGCTGTCTTTGAAACCCAACAAAGAGCTGCAGAAGATCAAGTTTATAAGAATTCCTGGGACATTAATCAATAGTAATCATTCCTAAAGATCAAACTACATAGATAAGATCATTACACATAAAATGCTACAATTTTATTGAATTTAACCAGAGCAAGCAAGTTAAATCTGACCTGATTGAACAAATTGACTGCTCCTTTTGCCTTATGATGTTCAATACACTGCTTCCAGAGAACAGGCTTGGACCCTTTTTCTTTAGGTGAGGACTCAGCGCATGCTGTTAAGTTGCTACTTTCTCCATTTTCATTAACAAGTGAAATCTTCAATGAGGCAAAATTTGGTGAACTCCATGTTCTTCTTGTACCAGTTGCTCTATCTGATTTACAAATTATATCATCCTTTGTTCCAGGAGATTCGTCTTCTATTTCTATGACACACTCTCTATTTTTACTGATAGTACCGACTTCATTGAAAGTTTTCAATTCACTCAAATTTTCTTGGATGCAGGTAGCATCAAGATTAAGTCTCAGATCTCTTTTCTTATGATTATTCTCCAAAAGTGAGTTTTTCACCAAAGATATGAACTTGATGCTTTCATCTTTCCCATTGGACGAGGTTGGGGTATTTCCAAAAAGAAACATGGCTAAATCATCACGTTCTTCTTCATTCAGGTTTACCCATCGAAGGGGTTGCTTTCCTTCCTCACTAAACGCTTCCCTTAATGCTGATTCAACGCAAGAAATTTGGTTCTCAATGGCAGCTATAAACTGTCTATGCCTAGTTGTGGTATTATCATTGCAACGATTTCCATGGCTCAACATGACAGCCCTTTCAAACTCGTCCAGCTAATTCAACATTCACAATAAATAACACAAAATCAGAATTTGCGGAGATTGATTGGCCTGATAAATGGATTCAGTGAAAACCCAAAAGAGGTTTCTATAAGTTCCTCTGAAATGACTAGAACATGTAGGGGCAAAAGCATATTAAAGGTCTGCATTTTATTTTGAACACTTACTGAAATCCAAGATAACCATGAACTATTTCTTGTCCATGTAAATGGTACATTCAAAATTGCATAACTGTATGGCAAATTATCATTTTCCTAGAAGGAAACTATCATAAAGAACATAATTTGGGGCATTCTATCTTCTTTATAACCTTCCAGGTTACAATAAATGGAACAAAAAGTTACAATACCTGAAAAATATTAATTTATGTCTTAATTTCGAAATTTGGGAAGACAAACAAGGGAAATGCCAGAAAATTAAACATACCTGCCATTTAGCAGTACCTAGAGCAGTTTGCAGTTCCCTAGAGAGCTCATCCAAATTCTCTGGTTTCAGCCCTTCTCTCTTCTCTTTTATCCACAATCTGTATGCTGATTCCATTCTGGTAAAAGAAAACAATTAAAAGGAAATATTTAAATAGTAGAAATGACGATTAATACTTTTTTTTTGGGCAATGAAATCTATATCTTTGTTGCATTAGTGTAATAATTCAAATTTCTTGCTTCTTTTATATCTTTAAAATATAATGTTTAGAAGACAATCAAGTATATGTTCATCTTAAAAGGCACAAAAACTATGGCTCACCAACTACTAAATCATAGCAGTTAGCAGCGTCATCTGATTGCAAACTGCACACTTCCTTTGCAAATGTAATAGCAAAAAATTGCACAATAATATTTTCTACTCAACCCCCATCACACCCACCACACACACACCACCCCCCCAACCAACCCCACCACCCGCGCCCGCACAAGGCAGAACTAAGCGTAATCATATGTAGCGTAGAAAGCCACGACAAATCTAAATAAAAATAGAAAACCATAGCCATAAAAATGAAAGTGGAAAAACATAAACTGAAAATGGAAAAAAAAAGGGCAACAAATTTTGCAAGAAATGAACAGCATCAGCCAGGGGATCATAATTCCCAGAATATCGACATAAAAACCCATACCCACATCATAAAAGCAGTCAAAACATCAACTTTACACCCATCTTCAATTTGTTACCTGAAGACTCAAAATACACACTCCATCTACTCGCAATACAATACAAAACAATACACACTCACATCATGATAACCAGTAAAACGAAAGTTAAAACATCCAAGGCATCAAATTCTAGCTCAAAATTAAACATAAACATCAGAGTCCCCATACACGAAAAAAATAAGGAATAAAAAGCAACCCATACCTACATCAAAAAATTAAAAAAATTGAAATAGGAAACATACATATCAGCGGATTCTTGGACCTCCTCTGCAGCAGAAAAAAAGGAATCTTTTTTCCATAGATCAAAACTATTAGCTACCATCATCTTTACCTCCACCACCACGAAAACAACAATAAAGCTGAAATAATTATTTAATAGAATTCAAAATAGATGGAATGAAAACGCTTCTCTTCCTTTCTCCTCTCTCCTCTTCCCTTCCCAAGCAGAAGTAAGGAATGAAGAAAGATAGAGAAAACGAAAAGCAAAAAATGAGGAGAGAAGAGAAGAGAAAGGTAAATAAGATGTAATTCAGATTTCTTTCTCTTCTTCCTCCCTCCCAAGTCCCACCTTCCTTTAGTTTGGGGAAATTAACCAGACCAGGCCTTCCGTTTTTTAAAGTAACAAGAGGTTCCATCTCCTGGAACATATTCTACCTTAATCTAAGTAACCAAACCAACGAATACTTGACACGTCGACACAACAAGCTTTTGTTGTGAAGTGACGGGTAACAATTGGGCAACTCAAATGTGTAGTGTTTTTTGACATGCATGTGATAAATTGAGAAAGCAAAAACGGCGTCGGCGGTTGCAGAGGAGGAAAGGACAAGCACGCGGAGGATGCTGAGGTGGCACCGCCAGAACACGCTAGTCATTAGCCAACTCATCTAACTTCAAATGTGGGTCCCATAAGGGACTCTCTCTCTCTCTCTCTCTCTCTATATATATATAATAATTAATTTATTTTCCTAATTGTACACATACAAAATAAAAAAATGGAAAATTTTTTAATAAATATCAAATTACATTATTTTCTTTAAAAACATAGGTTATATATGTAATTTCATGTGTATTAATTATATTTGTCACAGTGGGTGGGTGGTGATGATTGGTCCGCAGCACAACCAATGCTTGGAGAATATTAAAAGAATATAATTCTTGCAATTATTATTGTAATAACAATAATAATAATAATAATAATAATAATAACAACAAGAACAAGGACAGTAAATTAATTTATTATTTTTATTATTTATCGTAAATTAAAAAAAAAAAAAATTGTATGAAGGCAACATCTAACTTACCCACCTCTTAATTCAGCAAGTAGTGACAACTAATTCTTGCCCTTTTTTTAAAAAAAAAAAAGCAAATTATTTTCTTAAATATGAAGTGAAAATTTACAGTTACAGTTAAATTATTGGCTGTTAGCAGTTGGTGAGTGGTTGTTATTCTATATCCTGGCATAATTGCAATTGGCAATTTAGCTGTTGGTTGGTGTCGGCCATAGCCTAACTCCCATGTTTAAAATATGACAACTTGCCCAGCCTATGTCATTTTAACACTATTGTTACATGGTGTAATTAATCCAAGGTCATTCATTAAGTGGGAGTCTAATTGAATAATTATAATTAACCCCCTTGCTGTCAATGCCCGATGGGTCATAAGCTTTAGATAATCCTCAACTAGATTGTTAACACCTTTCAATAATAACAATAATTATTATTACTATTTTACTTATATGTATTTTACTTCTTTTAAAATTTGATTTAATTACTGAGAGAACCTTCTTAATTTGATAACTAAGAGAAGTTAGGTGATGGGTATTAGCTAGGAAATCGTATAAGAAATTTAGAATTTAAATCTCCCTCATTTCAGAATTTTCAGAAAAAGCATAAATTTCTAATTCTGAAGAAATTTACATTTGTTTGTATTTTGATCACATATCAAGGGTTGGTTGTCAATGAAATTTTCCAACTCAAACAACTAAGATTAATTATAAATGATGTTTTGGCAGTAGAAAGACAATCAATGGCACAAGTCAATTTAGGCATTCAAATCTTATCCTAACAAAAAAATAAAAATAAAAAGTGGCTTCAGGGCATATTGACCACACATTTAAAAGTAATGGGCATTATCAAAATACTATTAAGCATATGAACCAAAAACACTTGCACAAAAAGCATTTAAAATGGAATGTTTTGTTACAACTTGCAAAAGTCAGAATCCATGCTTCACGCCGCTTGCATCAGGAAAGGGACAAACAAAACAATACTTCATAAATTTTGCCAGATGCTAACAGTCAATGGACCTTCTGGCTGATATTAATGGGAAAATGATCTTGGGGTTCCATGCAAAATGCTCCGAAAAAGACCAGCAAGTTACATTATAAGTAGGGGTGACAATTCATGTGGAATGATCATGTTCATGTCGTGCTAAGAAAGAGATATTCCAATTATGAGCCAACCAATCATGTAAACAAAATTTCAACTCGGATACTATTACAGTATATCCAAACTAGCTAATTTCTAGTGGGTTTGAAGCAAATTGATGGTTCATCAAATATTGGCCTCCCAAATCAGTAACATTTACCTGCGACTTACATTGGAAATACCAATTCTGAAATGCAGGCAAACACAGTATGTTTCCAGCCAGCTCATCTAGCCAGCAGTGTACTCATTCCCCTGACATAAATCTGGACAACTCATTTTCAACCAGTTTGCGGCCAGCAGAACATGAAGTTATAATTGAGGAGATAATCCTTCTTTGTAGATGCTTAAATTCCACTGCTAGCTTTACATCCCAACCTGTGTTCTCTCTGCAAGGATTGCATAATCTCTTTTAGAAAAAGCAATGTTTTTGAAGCGTCAATTCTAAATTTTTTGCTGAATAATTGCTATATATTTCTTTACCCATCAACAAAATCAGTGTCACCAAGATTTTCCATCATGTCACTGAAGGTTGATTGGAGATTTTCAAGAACTTCTAATTCATTTTCAAGGTCAGCTCGCAGCTGGAAAAATGGGGAAAAAAATTTATTAATACGTGAATATTTTAATAGATACAAATAATAAGGCATGGAACAGTCATTAAAGTTAAGTGCACTCAATCTTATAACCAATAATTCAAACTGTAATTTGGTAAAACTCAGAACATTGAAGATAAATCTACTAAAAGTTGGCCAGTTGTCATAATCAGAAATGGAGCAGAGGAATGTGTAGAAGATGAAGAAATAGAAAAAGAAAATTACACGGGTCTTTTTCTGCCATGTAGGATTCTGAACTCTTCTTAAATAGTCTAGTAGTGGTGATGGTAACCCATAATAGAAAGTATTGTGATTTTTTGAGAGCCAAGTACCCCGCACCATGTGGTTGGTCCAGTTAGACATGGGGCAATCCTCATTACAATCTGCCAAGCCAACATCAATATCTGCACCCAAACTATGATTAAAATTATTCGTGCTATATAATACATAGATATGTTGACAGCAAAGTCAGCATGTGCCTGTAGAGGACTAGAGAAGAGGATGAATTCACAAAACAACATGATAGAATATCAAATGCGGAAATACCCAAATTTCTCAAAACACCAGGAAAGATGTCTATGACAGAAATAAGCATGTGAAGAGCAAATACATACCTATTGGAATAACATCATATGGGTTGTCTCCTTGTGGTGAGAAACCATAGAATGTAATTAGATGCGAAGTAGAGAAGTTGCCATAACTAAGACAACATTGTTCTCCAGCGCTGCAAGGTCTTGACAAAGGGAACTTCAAGGAATTTGTTGCTGGATCTACTTTTCCATAGTGCACTATGTGAGGGTACAACTGTAAAAGAACCAAAATGCAAACATGAAGTTGAAAAATAGAAAAGGAGCAAATAGGATTGAGAATGTCAGAGCAAACTATACTATGCCTATAGAGCCCCAATATGCACCAACAACAAAGATTAAGCAAATCCAATATTGAAGTACTCCAGATTTCCCATATTTTGATACTAAAAGCTATAACTTCAGGAGCAATACCTGTTATTACCATATAGCATAAAATGGCTAACAGAATACCAAATTGTGGAAGAAAAGAAAAGAATGAAATACCGAGTGGTTGAGGAAGCCTGCAATAGGAATCAAACAAGTCCTCAGCTTTCCATCAGCAAACTTGATTTTCATGCTATTTGAGTACCAGAGTTCACATGCCCACAAGAACTGCTCCCATGTGTAGAACTCTGGAGGAAATATATCAGGATCATTATTGCAAAGTTTGGGAAACAACTCATCATATTGGATGCGCAAGTGCTGCAAAACAGTAAGAAAAAAGATGATTGTATTCAGCAAGTAATTTTCTTCTTTCAGTAGCTTCACAAAAGTCGTGTATATATAGAAAGAAGCAAGAGGAAGCAAGAAATGAATTATTCTAACCAGAAACCATTTTGTATTTTATATTTTATTATCCAAACAGTTAAGATTTAGGGAAAAATAACAAAAGAATCTGCAGGGATTTAAGGAATTGCAACTCAATTCACATTGATTTTTTAATTATTATATATGACATGGTCTGGCACAATAATAAAAATTCATATGGGACTCTAGACTATTTCTCGAACTCCACTTAGTATTATAAAAGAGTTTGACAAGCAGTCATAATATATTTCAGCCAGTAACAACCACCTCATTTTCATAGAACAAGAATCTAAATTAGCTAGCCGAAAAGATATCATGATATCTAAACAAATCAAAACATGGAAAATTTTCTGTTCCTAGTACAAGAGTACTTTATCTACATTTAGTTCATTGCAGATTAGCAAGTCATCATTTCAAACTTAAAGATGCAAAACTCACCATCTACGGAACTAACACTTTTTTCAGAAAATCACATTCTTATTGAAAGAAGCAAAGCACAAAGGTCAAAAGGATTAAATTTATGAATGGTACATGTATAACTGGATAACCTCTTTTGCTTGTATTATCTCTTCTAAAAGCAAGGTCCCTTCCAAAGCCATAATTGCATCAACCCCAAAGCTCAATCCTGTAGCAATTAAAAAAAATCAAGAATGAAAAATAGTGCGAGAAAATTGAAGATACAAATATTTATTTCCCTACCTACAATCCACATGCAAAAATATCGTAAGAGCGTAAATATTACAGAATTCATCGATTCCGCAAATTTTAACAACTACAAACATGTCTCAGTTTACATACATTGGCTCCTAAAGAAAGAGAGAGAGAACTTCTTTACCACTATAAACTATAAACATGTATATATTTGCATTAGTATGATTTAATACCTCTGTAGACTATATACTTAGCATGAATAGAGTGATTGCAATTGCTAATTATTTAAGCTGTGATACTTGAGCAAATTACAGAATGTTCTTCCCAAGAATAGGCAAACTGCAGATTTCTTTGGGTTTCATAACAATGGTTACTTGCCTGTTGCTTTTAGTATCTACATTATTTTTAAGTGATAGAAGTCATTACCACTACTCAACAGAAGTTAAAACTTCACTGATAATGGCAAATATGATTAGTTTTTAATTCAAATCATGCATACTTATTTACAATTCAATTCAAATTTTCATGTCTGACATTTGTTTGAAGAGTCTTATCTGGAAAAACTGTAAAAAATAAATAAAAAAACTGGTAGAATGGTAAATACTGAAACCAAGCATTATTGCCAAAATGAAATAACTCATCTTTTGAAACTACATGCCTCAAATTATACCTCTAATAATAGGTACAAAATATACCTAATACTTTAAGATCAAAATTTATATCAATCCCAAAATCCTCGAGGGATAAAAATTTATGAATTAAAACAATAAGAAAGATTGTTCAGCAAGCATCCATCAATACTGTCAAAGGATGTGACCTAACAACAAGACATTATTCTAATTGAGGGAGAAATAATCCTTCAAAGGATGAATAATGCATTACACCACAAATCATAGTCGTAAGAACCTACACATGGTCTAACCAGCCCGGACAAAGTGTGTCAAAACAAACAAGCATACCTGTATTAAATTCTTTTGGTAGACTGTCGAAGTAACTCTTGAATTTTGAATCAGAGTTGTGCTTCTCTTTCATACTCCATAGCAACAACATTGTCTCTGAGGACATTCCATGAATCTTCCCCAATACATCACACTGCAATAAGATAGTCTTCAATAATACTAAACTTGGCCAATATATTGAGGTCTAGGGTTTGCCATATCAGATAACTATATATGCTTTGCTACAGATCAACACTATTACAGGCATGATATATGGACAAAGCACATCTTTAGACTCACTAACAGTTTGCATCACTACTATTTTGTTTTATAACAATATAATATCAGACACATTTGAATTTTCGTGTTAACTACTCAGGTGCCTAAACATGTCCTTCTCACGTCCTGCGCAGACATTTCTCGCCTCTCTTTGCTTAGATCACATATAGCTTTTTTTGGAGATGAATTTTCCGCCCCTTATATCTCAATACTTTGGCATCCTCAAAAGGTGAGATAAAAGGAAATAATAATGATGTCAGTATTAGCAGTCGAAATCCTTGTATTTTGTCTGTTTCTGAATAGTGGAGGAGCAGGTGTAGCCAACTCACTCAAGGGCAGTGGATCATGAATCTACCTTATGTGGGTTCAAGTCTTATTTTCCCATGCTAACACTAGCCTAAAAGTCTTCTTATAAAAGAAATATAAGAATTGCAGTTCTGGTACAAGGCAATTTGTTCTCATAGGATAGCATCATGACTAACAATATTTTTTAAATGGCAGGACGCTTATAGTACTTGCACCTTTTAGTCTTCCTGAACATTTTTCTTAGATTTGTAAAAACCATTGAAAGTGATATTATACAAGGAGGAAAATTACCATGTCAGATCTGCAGACAAGATCCTCCGAAATGATAATAGATACAGGGATCTCCAAAGCAATATCTCCTAGTTTCAAATCTTCCATTGCAATGGCTCCTCTACCAGATCCATCTACATCTATATGATGCATGCAGACGAAAACCATATATTAAAACCCCAACTTGAATGCATCAATGAGAAATGAAGGGTATCTAATCACAACACATTATACAATCCATCCCCCAATCCTCCGCAGCATGCAAAAAAAAAAAAAAGAGGCAAAAGAGTAGACTATAAACTGGTAAGGAAACATCACAGAAGCCATCTTAATCTTGAAAACTTACAAGCAATCTTCAGTTTAGTTTTAACACCATTGCTTTTGCCCCATTGTACTAAACACTTTTCTTTTTCACAGGCACATTTTTTATCAATTTTAGCCTCCTCTTTGATCTGGTTCCCGATCTCTTGGATCTTATGAGTTATTGCATCCTGTAATTCTTTCCAAACATTCATTTGCTTGTGCATTTGATGAGGGAGTAATGTATTAACCAGCAAAAGTATCAAATCAAGGGCTTCCAACTCATTCCTATGGCTGTAAAATCCCAACTGTGTCTCAAATTCACCAAAATAAAGTTCCACCTGCACCCGCAATAAGCTCATTATATAAGCATCAATTACACATAGGCTGTAAGGCCATGTGTTTTCTGAATTTTTGTTTATAATTGTCTATACGGGCCAGGAAGATTTGCAAACTTCCAGATTCAAGAAGGTAGAGGTAAATAATTGTACATAGACCCTTGAGCCAAATCGTAAGCAGCTTGTACTTCATAGAAAGGGAATAAGTTAAGAACAAAGTACTTCCTTGAGTAGGTTTCCATGAACAGCTTCTTAACGTGCCCCAATAGCAAAGAACATGTATTCTCAAATTGCAATTTACCTCATCTAAGCGGATGATTCTTCCTATCTGAAGCATTTTCTCCAAAGTATTGCGTATTGAATGAGGACATGAAGAGCTCTGAAGGAGCATTTGTTCCTTGACCCCAAAACCCTTATCGTGCAGTAATTTCTGTCAAAAGAAAGAAATATGAAGAGAACTTAGCATCTTGGCAACTCAATCATGTTGAAGTAGTTGTTTTGCCACAAATTACATTATATTATTAAGAAAATTAGATATGGAAATGCAAGAAAATAAAATCCAAAATATAATAAAAAAAGGATAATCATGGTAAACATTTTTCTTAAAAAGATACAATGAACTGTCACAAAAATTTTGGTTAAAAAAATACATGAATCAACAATATTTGTAAAAAAAATAATTTTCTTTTTGTCACTGTCCATTGCATTTGTCACCTTCTTTTTATCGAATAAAGGATCATCTTCAGAGAGTTCAAGAACCAATGAACATCCATTACCATTGTCCAAAGTGTCCCCAGGTAAAAATAGCTGCAATGATGAAAAAAGTTATCAGCAGCAAGATTTTTTTTTCCCTTTCACTGAAGCATAATAAACCAATCAAAACTAACTACAACAATAACAAAACTAATTAAACATGCACCCAAACATACACCTTATCAACAGAGAGAATGTACTATATGCTGTAGGCGGTGATGAATGCAAATTACAAATTTATAAATTAAAATACAAATTTATAACCATCGAGGGGTTAGTCAAGAGGTCAGCCCAGTGGCTTGCTCCCATAAGGTCTGATCATTGTATTTTGGGTCAAATAAAAAAAGACACAATCATACTCAATTTTCAGGTTCAGTTATTACATGCCTTTCTAGTTACTTATTACTCTATTACTCTCCATAAATCAACATCACTTTTGGTTCCTTAGTATCTTCCTTCGGCATAAAAAGTGTTTGTTTGTTTGGAATTAATTATCTACGGAAAAAGGGCTCACTTAAGTTCTTCACCTAAAGCCTCAAATTCACCAAGTAGTTTAGGGGATTGTAGGGTAATTAGAACAAAAATGACTTCTAAGAAAATTCAATTTTAACAGTCATGCAAACAAGTGAACAACAATATGAGAGGAATAAGGTACAATGAAAACTATAGATTTAAGCACTTAAACAATCTCAGACAAAGGCTAGAAAGAAGAGATCCAAGATGAGACATTAATAAAACCAAAGTATACTATGACTGGGATTATGGTGTAATCACTAGCTATCAGATATAATTTGGTAGAGTGGTTGGTTCACATTAGCTGAAGAGTAAAAGCAAGTATTTACCACACACTTTAGCTATTGTGCATTCAAAATTAAGCAAAATCAAAACAGCTACAAACATGAGCTAAAAAGATTAGTTTTTCAACTTTTAAATTACATGGAATGTAACATATACATCAAGATGAACTTCATAGAAAGAAGGCAATAAGAGATAAAACAGGAATCAACAGACATCTCAAGAATATGACAAAACAAAACGTATTTATTGAAATAAATTCACATAACTTCGAAGATAAACCCTACAGAGCTCTATAAAACTCCAAGACAAACCCAAAGTTAAAGCTTCTAAAAAATGTCAACAAAGTTAGTAAGCTTGATTGCCGAGTAATAACAGAGCAAAGCGAAAAACCAGATATAAATGTGGAATAATTTTGACACAGAATATCTACTTTGAAGATAACAACAATCATATTTAGAATAACTGATGAAAAAAAGAAATTGAAAAAAACAAGCGTTTACGAAGTAAAGGGCTGTCTGGTTTTACCTCAACATCCTCCATTGAAGAACTCGAACTGACGCAAATGGTGAGGGAGAGAGGGCAGCGAGTGGCGACTGGCGAATGATTTTGCTAGTTTATTATAATACAGTAGTAGACAAACGGCGAGTGCCGACGTTGAGGCTGCGCAGGCAAAATGGAAAGTGAGTGTGTGACGTCAAAATTGATTTTAATTTATATTCTAATTATAATTTTTATTAATTTTCAATTGGTAGTTTAATACAAAATTTTAAAATATTAATATAAAATATATGAAAAAATCGTTATATTCAACCAATAATTAGATTAATTAAAATGATAAATAATTAAAATTATATTATATATAATTTTAAATACTAGTAATATTTTTCATACATTTTATTTAAAATTTTAAAAATTAACAGAAAATACTTTTAAAATTTTTAATATTTGAATATTTAATTTAATTTAATAAATATTTATAAATTATATACTAAATTTAAAAAAATAATAGCATAAATTATTTATTTAAATAGAAATATAAATAATTTAATTAAATAAATATATATATAATTATATAATATGAATATATACGAATAAGTATTATCAATTATTTACTTAATATATAAATATATTTAATTATTATAAAATATTTTAATGATTATTCTTATTTTTTATTTTTTAAAAAATAAATATTTATAATTTAACTAATCTCAATAATTATTAAAATATTTTATAACGGTTAAAATACTTTTATATAAATAAATAATTTATAATACTTACTCGTGTATATTTATTTCATATAGTTTATAAGTGTTTATAAAATTAAATAATTTATATTTCTATATACAAGTAAGTCATGTTATTGTTTTATTAAATTTATTATTTAATATATATATATATATATATATATTTATTAAAATAAATTAAATATATAAAAAATAATTTTTAAAGAGTATTTTTTGAAATTTCAAAAAAAGTACACGAAAAATATCACTCATATTTAAAATTATTTTAATTAATTAATTAATAATTAAATACAATAATTTTATTATTAAAAATATTTTTATTAAAATTTTAAATTATTTATTTATTTATTATTTTATCGAATTGAAAATAGCCATTTGTTATAATATGATCAATAAAAAAAACCTACGCACCCCACATTTCATTGAGGCGTCAAATGACCGGGATGGACCCACAAATTGAAACCACATGGACTTCAAAGAAAAGTGGGCTAAGGCCCACATAAGGCTTTTGCACGCTACTCGTAGCCCATCTGTCTACCGGCCTTAAAATCAAGGCCCAAACCAGTCCCCGTCAAGGCCAGCGTAGAAAGCACAACAAGCAAATGACTAGCGCGACGTGAGCCACCCAAGTCATTTCACATGCATGAATTCTATGGCAAAGTCGTTTATCTTATAGAACATGAATACACACGTAACACAATTTTATAAAATTTTTAATAAAAATAAAATAAAATTATAGTTTGACGAGACAGTGTTACATGATAGTATTGCTCGTCATGTTGTGAGGGAAAATCTGTAGTCTGCAAGAGCATTAGGCTGCCATGCACGTACGGGCTTTGAAGTGATGAGTTGGGCCTATTGGTGCAGGCTGTTACTTTTCAAAGTCAGTAAAAAAGGACCGGACAATGATCAAAATTTTTAAAATTTAATTTAAAATTAAAGTATTAAATTTAAAATTAATTATATATTATTATTTATTTTTTAATTTAATATTAAATTTTATAAAATTATACTTTAAAAAATTCGCTTAAAACTCTCTAAAATATATAATGTATTTTTAATAATCAGTACGTTGGCTGAAACAATGATCGATCTAAATTATTGGTCACATTTATTTTATTTATTCAAATAATTTTGATTTTATTAGCAAGTATTTTAAAAATTCTCCCGTAATTCAATTGATATAAACAATGGGATTTTATTAAATTAATGCAATCTTGATACACTTGTAACCCCTACATGATATAATCTTCCATAATTTGCTTTAAATTTAAATCATGATGTGATTCAAATATATTTAACAGATTATTGTGATTTTGACTTCAAAAAAGAAATTGACTAAATAAATTAATTATAAATTTTTTATATTACATATTTTAAAATTTTTTAAAATTTTATATTACTTATTTTTAAGTATTATATTAGTTATTTTAAAATTTTTACATTATATTTTTTGTTTTACGTTAAGTAAGTAACGCCAAATACATGAAATATATTTTAATCAAATTTTTATTTAAAATGTTATCAAAAATATTTAATTAGCTTAATTTAAACCGAGTGTGTACGCGTGTTTGCGTGCATGTACGCGTGCACGTTACTTAATTTAGCTGGTCATGCTTTTATTTCTTGCCATATACGGTTCCCAATTCTATGGACTCATATCTTTTACACATTCAGAAAATTAAATGGAAATGGGAACTCAACAACAATCAACATATTCCAAAAGGGTTGTCAAATGATTCGTTTTTCAGTCTCTTGTCTAAGAATCCGACTCTTGAAAACTTTGATAATTGAATTGAACGGCCAGCTTTTCTCTTCTTAATTATTTGCATTTTGGTCCAAGATTCTAATAACCTTTTCAGGAATACTTACGATTTAATTTGTAATCAATGGTTTCAATTTGTTATTTTTTATTATCGGCATCTGGTTCTTAATTCTACTTGTCCTTTGAAATTAATGGCTGCCCATGTAGAAGAAAAATTCGTTTCTTCTATCAATTAATTAATAATTTATTTATTTCTTTTATTTTTATAAAAATACAGAATATATCATAAATTTTTTTTAAAAAATAATCACTTTTATTAGTATATTTATTAAATTAATCACGTTACTAATTACTTTATCGAAATACTTAAATAATATGAATTCGTACAAAATTTATACTCTAATAACCAAAATTAACCAAAGTGTGCAGGAGCGAAAAATTCCACTTTTCGCTGCTCACTATGCATGTGGAAACGAAGAATTTTTATAATTTAATAAATTTATTAATAAAAATAATTATTTTTAAAAATTTTATGTATAATAATTTGTATGTATTAATTTATATCTGTAACTATAATACTATTTATTCCGTGAACATCTAGTTTTAATGAGATTGAGGAGAAGATCATCCTAATTATTAAATTGGAGCCGTTGAGTGAGAGGGACGCTTCATCTCAGCCAATTACTTGAATAGCTTGTAAAGCTTTTGTAAATGTATATACATCAAGACTCAAGTTGAAAATTGGAATAATATTGCGTATATTCCCCCACGAAGTTTACACGATTTACCATGTCACATGCTTTTTCCAGGTGTTTCTATGCGAATACTTTGGACTTTATTAATGGTGGAGCCAAATTTTGGGTTCTTATTTGACACTTGGTAGTGAAGAATTCCTACCAATAATTCAAGTGCGTCCAAGTATTTCTAATATTTCTCATCTATTAAAAAATAAAAAAGAATTCAAATAAAACGATCTATATGTATATATTTAATTATTATTATTTTTTTACTTGTAAATTTAATTTTATTTAATAAATTTCGTTAAATTTATAATATTATATCGTCAAATTTATATTGGTAATTAATAAATCATTGTTTAACTTAAAAGTTTAAATTAAAATATTTTTTTGGCCTAAGCATATATTGTATACATGCTAAATTTGTCACTAAAAATGACCTGGAGGATAAAAATGGACCAAAGAATACAAAGAGATGTTCATATTTTGAATTGAGTATAGGTTTCAAGAAATTCCCTAGGTATATTTTAATTAATAGTTAGTCTAAGATCCAAGTTTGATTCAAAGTAATACAAGTAAGCCGGCACCTCTGGAATTATTCTAAGACTTTTAGGAAAGTACAGCAAAATAGCACCATTGGACTAAATGCTGGACATTGCTCACCTGCCATATAAATTTTGTTCGTGGGGGCCGTTACTTGTTTCGATGGGAAACCGTGGGAATAAAATTGATTGTATTTATTGAACAGCAAGGAAGATGGAAGAAAGACAAGGGATACGTGGCTATCAGAAATATGTGCCTGCTTCAATGTCTATAAGAGTGTCAGTCAATTCATTTGAGAACGTTTGTTTTCTTGTATTCCATTCATTCGAATTTTGATGTTTTATCAAGTCTTGACAATTTTCAGGCCAGCTGCCTGCTACTTCTTTCTCAGTAGCTAGCTAGCTAGGTAGGGCCTCTATTCTGAAAATGGTGATGGGATATCTTTATATATTATGAGACAGAAGGTCTAGGAAAAGCATTATAGGCAACCCATATTTAGATATGAAATAGATGCATAGCCACATTTTGGCAAGACCAACACCTTTTTTTGGGCATAAAATTAGGTTATTGTTTATTTTTTTAATTTAATATTAAACTTAACAAAAATTATATTTTAAAAAATTCAATTAAAATATCATAAAATTTAAAGTTACTCCTAAATGTGATAGTTGTTGTGTCATTTAATATTTATAATATAATCCATTCGAAAAGAATTTTTGACTGTTCTTAATATATTATTAATCTTTTAAATAAGAATTAAGATTTTCTTTTAGTATAGATTTATCTTTGAATGATTCTTCATTATGTTTGTCCTTTCTTTCGACAAATGTCATTCATTTGTCTGTGATTCTAGCATAGTCAATGAGGGTAGGACAAAATCTTGCCCTTGGGAATCCAATGCCATAAGGATACATTGAACAAAAGAGAGCAACTAAAAGGGGAATCAAATTCAGGAGTGCACCTAAATCAAACTACAAGATGCATACAACAAACTAAATGTTCAAACACTATACATTTGCCTCCTTTATAACCCTCCATTTTTTTTTTTTTCATTTCTTTTTTCTTGCAAAAGAGTTTGCATATGCTAAAGTTCTCCATGCATGCACAGAGAAAAGCTTGCCCTTTTCATGCCTGGTTACAAGACGTGTTTTACATGGGAAACATGGTTGTGTTTAGGGTTTTTGCTTGCTTGCCTTTCCAACTCACTAGCAACTTTTTCTCACAACACTTTCCTCTCCTTTGCTTTTTCCCAAATCAATCTTTCTTTTCCCAACACAAAATCTCAAGTTTGTTCACTTGTTTCTACTTTTACTTAAGTCCATTTCCTTAACTGCCCCTCTAATCTTAATCTTATCCGCTAATCATGTCATTTCAGCGATAATAAATATTGGGTTATGTTTTCTTTAAGAATTCTAGAGTGTGTTTGGTGTTTACTTTCAAAAACAGTTTTCAAAGACTTGCTAGGTTCATGGGTTCTCAAGCAAATGCTTTCATTTTTTACCATCTATAAAGTGAAGAACACATGCATTTTATTATTGTGTTTTTGAAATCACATTCTTAAAAGATGGAAAACAATCTTGCTTTTGGAAAATTTTACTCATTATGATGATTGATGCCAAGTGCAACTTTTAAAAATATTATAATATGATATGCACCGATAATTATTTAAATTTATATTAAAAAAATTATCGTTTAAAATTTTTAAAAATAGATAATTAAAATATATTTTTTGGATATTTTAAAAAATAAAAGATTAATATCATTTTTTTATCTTTTTCTTCTTGACATAATTAATAATAAAAAATTTAAATTATATTTTAATAAAATTTATAAATTAAATTTATATATAAATTAAAAATTTTAAAATACAATCTAAACTATTTATTATTACTTGTATTGCATGTCATTGTCTACTTAAATCAAGGTAGGACAAACTTACAAAATAATTCTAGAAAAAAAATAAAAACTCATCTCTTTTATTAAATCCCATCATTGATAAATTAAAATTTAAAAGTTAAGAATTTATTTAAAAAATCGTGCATCGTAGGAGGTTGTTAATCATGTTCTCATATATTATTCTCTAGGAATAGCTTTTAAAATTTGATGGATAATTTTTTCGAATATTTTTAAAAATAAAAAATTCATCCCTCTCATTTAATTTTTACTTTTAATAAATAATTAATTTAAAAATAATTTTATAACATTACTAATTAGTTTCTTAGACTCGCGCGGGCGCGTGTACATACATATATATTCTCTTAAAAAAAAATCTAAATTTTTATGGATTATCAAGAAGTGACAATCGACAAATTGAGTAATAAAGTTTCAATAATGAAGAAAACACAGTAGGAAACCAAAAAGCATAAAAGCCCTAGGCTAAACAAATTGTAAGAAAAGAGCTCGAGAAGGTTTATGAAAACTTTTTCAAGTACGTCCAAGAGGACAACTGGGTAAGGAAACAGATACATGTCTTCAATTATAAACTTTTCTTCCAAGTATTTCAAATCAAACAATAGCTGCTTTAATTATCACTAGTCTTTGCAATATTTATCAACATCCAACTTAAGACAAGAATTCACGCTATGTTATATGTACTTAAAAAAAGAAATCTTGCCTTGTGTACCTGCAATATTGGAAGAGAGCAACCCAGCAAGTTATAATTGTCAATTAAAGCTGGTTCCATTCCAATAATGCATTGCCCAAGATGATTTGTAGAGTTCGCATGCGCAGAGGATGCGCAGGGGATGCATATACAAATCAATCATATAATGCGGAATATGTAAACATAGATATATATATATATATATATATATGAATGTGTCAACTTATACAATAAACTCAAGTGAACATTGAAAGACAATCCCACCATGGCAAACCAAACCCACAGGCAAATAAGCTTATCTATGGATCATATTGTAAATATTATTATAGTTTTTCATTATTAAACTAGCATAAGATCCATGGATATATCCGAATATATCAAACATCAGAAACTCGGAGACATGATCCAGTTTTGATAATGACATCCCTTTGCAGTTTCTTACCATTTCCCCCACCACAATTGGCCTCCACCACCAATAAATTTGCAGATCAATCTGATCCCCCATTTTTTTCCTTTATCTTTCTCTTTTTAGTTCTGACCATTAATTCATTTTATTTTCTCTTCATGCTCTTCTCCTTGCTTGCACTTATTGTCTTCAATGTCACTGCCTTCTTTTGGACTCTCCAAAGCTCTCTTTTCCTGTTCTTCTTCTTCTTCTTCTTCTTCCATTTCGTCTGAATTCTTCTCCCTCGTTAATCCTCCACTTTTTACTTTCCTTTCTGCTTTCAGCTTCAATGTCTCTAACAATTCCCTCACTGCCTTGTCTTTATCCCTCTTATTTTTTATCAGAACTTCACTGATATCAGCTGGGGTCATCTCTGCTTTGCCAACAACATCCTGGAATTCCCTTAAGATTTCGTCTTCCAAATCATTTTCCTCATACCCCAAGTAATTCTTCAACAGCATCAGCAATGAAGGATAAGAACAATAACTCATGTAAATATGCATGTCCATCCTGCCACTTCTGAGCAGTGCTGGGTCAAGCTTCTCAATGTGATTAGTAGTAAACACA
Organism: Swietenia macrophylla; assembly: GCA_032401905.1. Classification (NCBI taxonomy): domain Eukaryota; kingdom Viridiplantae; phylum Streptophyta; class Magnoliopsida; order Sapindales; family Meliaceae; genus Swietenia; species Swietenia macrophylla. The sequence continues at coordinate 1,368,354 of CP135562.1, read as the reverse complement.
AAAATCCTCTCACTGCCACAGCAAGACCATAACCCATCTGTGAAATTCAATAAACCTGAAAGAGTTATTGAATTGTTACCATCTTCACCATTAACTGAAACAGAACCAGACCCACATCTCATTTCAGGCTCATAATAATTATTTCTTGGACCTGAACCATTACTCTTCTTCCTGTCGGTCAAATTGATAGAACAATCAATATCTTCTATGACAATAATTGATTTTGAGCTTGTTTTCATCAACAACTTCCTCAGCTCCGAGTTATTATGTACTTCAGTTAACTCAAGATCATAAATATCATAACCGAGATAATTAGCCATGGCTGCAATCATACTAGATTTACCAGTACCAGGTGGCCCGTAAAGCAAATAGCCTCGTTTCCAAGCTCTTCCAGTCTTCTGATAGAACGACTGCCCATTTGCAAAATCGTTCAAATCTTCCATGATTTCATTCTTCTTCTCAGGATCAATGGCCAAAGTATCAAACGTGCTTGGATGTTTAAACGGGACGGATTCCCAAGGATGGCCTCTGGAATCCAAAGATCCTCCGCGTGAATTTGTATACAACAACCTGTCTTGTTTCTTTCTTCTGATATCATTCGCCTTCTCCATTATGAAGTCGAGGTATGAGTCGAGAATCAAAGACTTGTCTTTCATCCTGATGCGAAGAGTGAACCCTCTTTTCTCTTCAGGCAACGGTCTCCAGGAAAAGGTCTGCGTCTGTCTAGGCGAGACAACGTGTTCCCAGAGAACCGTAACGCCATTGAAGGTATCATATATGCAGTCATTGTTCGATAAACCGAACGTGATAGCACTGGAATTCAGAGCGCGAGTGAGACTCAACCGGCTACCGGAGATGGAAACTGAGCTGCTCAAGTAAAGCTGGACCGCATTGTAAAGCTCGTTGGTGTTAACGCCATCGATTTCCGTGATGTCAAAGTAACAAAACGAAGAGAAAACGTTAAAGACACGGCTGAAAAATTTTAGAGAAGCAAACCGGAGTTCAGGTGGGAAAATTACTTGGAGAAGGCTCTGACAGAAGGCCAATACGCCAAGCAATGAGGCCAAAGAAGACCAGTATTCTCTCATTGTTTATTTATTTTATCTTTTTTCCGTTGCCAAGTTTGTATTTTGGAAGCAGAAATGCGAAGAGCAGAGAAAATGGGAAATGGGTAGGCTTGGCTTTTGCAGCTTACAAAGAAGCAAACGTTGTTGGCTGAATTTATAGAGGAAAGACAGAAGGGTCCTGGGACTTGAACGGTGGGAAATTGGTGGAAAGGAGGAGGGAATAAAGAAAAAGAGAAAGGGGCAAAAAATAATAATAAGTACAAAGTAAAACAGTAAATGGGGGAGAGTAAAAAAAACAAGGAGAAGTTTTGGAGTTTTGAGCCAAGGGAGAGATCAGAAATGGGGCCAATTGGCTTGTTGGAGGATTAGGACATGAGCGATTTACAGGGTTTTTGTAGGGCTTTTTGCCTGTTACACACCCATTATTATTATGATCATGGATTTGAATAATTAGCTGCTGCTGCTGGCATCTGGCTTCCGCTGCGAAAAAGCACTTCTAGGATTGTGAAATGAGAGAGAGAAAGAGATGATTTTGATGCTTCAACTTCAAAGATCTAGGCAAAGTGACCATGAATGATTGAGTTTAAATAATAAAAACATAAAATAAGAGGCTGCTTCCGCTGCAACTGGGTTTGCAGACCTGTAAAACCAATAAAAAGCAAGCAATTGACACAGATATCTGCATGTGAACTTGGCAGAGGTTTTATCCCAAAGAAATTAAATTTTGACCGATTTGAAAACTAATTGTAAATTATTGAGAATGGTAAAACAGAAGGAACAATAAGAAGCTTATTTGTACTGATGTACAGTGATAATTGGACTGTTAATGTATTTTAAAAACAAACCAATGGCCTTTGTATTTTACATCATGTTTATTATCTCACATCAACACATTAATTCACAATTATCTAGACAAATAAAAATCTATGTACATTTATAAGTGAGCAAGCCTGCCCTCAATTGCTTGATATGGTTGATAAAATCTTGAAAGATTTGAGAATGCTTTTCGGTATTATCAATTCACTCCTCTTGTCAGTTTTTTTTTCCAATTTTAATGTAATACACGTGTCAAACTCTAAGTGGGTATATAGGTTTGTTATGATAGGCTCTGTGAACAAAGCTTCTGTCTTCCTAGCCTGTCTGAAAGGTCTAAGACGGGCCTCTTCTCCTTCAATTCGATCAATAATTAGAGCAATAACGTCTAGATCCCTAATTTTTAGTAAAATCAAAATTAAGAATATAGTTTACAAATTTATTCATGTCTCCTTGCATTCGGGATAGTCATTCTTGTCCCTATTTTGAGAGTAGTATCTCTGTCTTCAATTCATCTGTATTTTGAAAAAAAATTTTTTTGTCCCCAGTTCGTCTTTATTTATTGATATTAAATAACAAAAAATTTTACAAAATATTAACAAAATTGAATAAAATAATAAATTAATGTATATAAATAAATAATAATTTATATATAAATATTAACAAATTAACATATTTATAAAATATATTATTAATTTTTAATAAAATAATAAAAAATTAAATTAAATAAAATTTTTAGAAATTTTTTAAATTTTGTGTTAATTTTAATAAAAAATATTAAATATTCTCTATTTTTAAAAAAATATTGTTTAGTAAATAGGAAAATAAAATTTTGAGAGTCATTTTTTTCTTTGTTAATCTTGTATTTAATTTAATTCCATAATTATAATTCATCATTTAGTTTAATATCAACTAATTACTAAATTTTTGTTTTGATAAAGTTTTAGTTGGCAATAAAAATCTAAACACACACACATATTAATTTTAGTTTTAATTTTAAATATATTAATAATATAAAAACTAAAAAGCGATGTGAAGATTTAAAAGATTTAGGAATAAAATCATCCTTAATTCTTGTCTCGAATAAGATAAACTTCTTTTTTTGCGAGAAATTTTACCAATGCTATTGTATTGAAAAGATCTTAAATTTTTTAATCTAATTTAATCCATCAAATGATTAAATTTGATCCAATTTAATTAAATAAAAAAATTACAATCTAATAAACTTTAATAATACTTTATATTCATTATGAACTAATTTTTAATAAAAAATTCCAATGGAGGTTGTGTAAAAGATATTATAAATTATATCCTTATTTGTAGTTACATTAAAATATAAGGACCTGGATGTCATTGTCTCGCACAATCCTTTTTGCTTTGATTCAGCGGCTAAGGAGCCAGCTAATAACAAACAAAATAAATAAATAAACGAGTAATCTATCCAAGTGACACTGACGAGAGAGATTAACTGATAAGAATCAATCTCAATTCTCCCATCGGTCATCCCATTTTGTTTCTTTCGTTTTGTTTGAATATTGTAACGACTGACCTACACAGACCCAACAGAGAGGACGACAGGCTAAAAGAAATTCAAGGGCACATTACCCTATACCTTTCAAGCTACAGAGAGAATCCTTGTCTGGTTTGTTACAGGTTATGACCAATTTTTATCATCATCTGCAACAGCTAGCATTGCCTTTGCATGTTAAATATCAATCAACCAATCGATTTTTCTCTGCACCTAACAGTTCCTACAAGGAAGGCTCACACACTAAGCAAGGCAAAACTCTCTCTCTCTCTCCTTTCATCAGCTTCGCTCTCTGGTTCTGGTTTTGGTCTCAGTAAGGCCGTACAGATTCTCATTCACGTAAACGAAACAGTGATGATATCAATTAAAGTGCAAAACGACACGTTGCAATCTGCTTGCAGAGCAGAGCTGATGCACATTCGTACTCACGTAAACCAAACTGTTCTTGACTGCCGTAACAGTATAGCATTGTAAATATCTTTGCAGGGCTTACGTACTTTTTTTTTTTTCCTCCGGCGGTGAAAATTTAAGGTAAAAAAATAGAGTGAAGTTAGAATAGTATGATTTTCAATAGTATAAGTTTTAGATTTCAGAAATACAAATTTTTACGTGGCTGAAAGAGAGTCGGGGGTGGGTTGAATTTTTGCCTGAGCCGAGCCTGACTGACAAAGAGGTGGTTTCATCTTGTTCGTTTTTGTATGACGATGGTGATAATATTTTAACTCGGCAATAAAGTTGAGAAAGGAGGAGAAACAGAGCAGTCCAATCAGAGGCAGAGGCAGAACATGATTAATAAGGTCAATTAACTCCTAATAACTCATGTATCGCTTCACAAATTCGTATCTTTTTTTTCTATGTTTTTGACTCGACAATTGTATACAAGAAATTTGAACTGTTAGATTGCAACATGCAATTCAATCACAATATTGCAGCCTCACAGCAACTGCATTGTAGATCTACTCTTTGAACAAGTAATAATAAGAGGCAAAACTGTTATTATGATTGAATTGTGTTTGATCAAATAAGTTGTGTTTCCAAACACCCGTTCTTCTTCTTTAAAACAATGGATGATCTGAAAGACAATGTTCCTTGCCATGCCATGCCATTCGATGCTATGACAGCTACAGATGTGGAGTGGTACAAGCCTACAAGCATTAAGCAGTCGACTGAACTGAACTAACCCCTGAGCGGTGGAATTGGTAAATGGTAGCTTTCTCATTTACCGGTCAGACGAAATGAACATTGAAAACATAAGCATAGTTCCCGTCTGTCAGTCAGTCAGTCAGTCAAGTAGATTGCTTGTTTGACTGTACATACAACTATTTAGTTTCGCTGCAATCTCCCCTACTTGCTGTAATTCCCAACTTTTCGTTGCATTTTTTCAAAATTTTCAGACATAACATAACCCATATGTTGATTACAACAAAAATATTAAAAATCATTAACAAAAATAAAAAAATCCTAAAATTGCACCAGATAAGTTGAGAGATGTACAGTAGAACCATGTGACCCTAACTCTACCCGATCATAATGTATAGAAAACCAAAACAATTCTCTAGTAATCTTGTTTGTAATAATAAATACAAAGTTGTGATTGATGATTAATAAAAAGCTTAAGTATTGAAAGATCCATCAAAATTACACAACAAATTCGGATTAGGAGGGATTATAATTCTGCAAGTCGATAGTTACCAACTCCAAACCATCAAAGTTATGCACTTAAAACATCAATAAACCATGTTTTCATTCAAAAGTCAATAGTCATTGCCATGTAAATATATTACTGCCCCAGCCGAATGCATCAAAATCAAATTTTCTTTAGGACAGTTCAAGCCTCATGGCTATACAGAAATCCTCATTTGGTTAGATACTCCCCCTAATTCAACACTTCAAAGAAAATGACACATTGGTGTACATAGCCATAAAGAAATATTATAATATTTCTAACATTTTCAGATTCAACCTCCAAGCATATCAAGTAGTATGGTCAAAAAATACAATAACATAAGAGAAGAAACCTCCACACAGGAAATCCAATATACAACCCATGTGAATTGCAATTGCATACGGGAATATCCTACAATGAGCACCATCGCATTAATCAATGGCAATGATAAGAAAACCAACAGAGACATACATGAGAAAGACAGGGTAGAGAGCAAGGGCTTTTCTCCTTGGGTTCACTGCCGAACTCATGAAAGGATAGGCAGCCCATGAGCTCCAAGCCAATGTCACACACACAACAATGATTTTCACTATCACGTTGTCCTTCAACATACATATCAAGGCCCCAACATCAAGAGGGAATAGACAATAACCCAGAAGACTCAGACTTTGGAAGAAAATTATGTGTCCACCCTGAAACAACGCAAATTTTTGCCAGAGTCAAAGTTTGCTCAACATGTGTACAAGCTTCCTTATTTCCAAGATTTTAATGCAACAGCATATTATATATTTTTTATTAGTTTCTCTTCGTACATGTATCAAGAATATACAAATTAAATCCTAGAGCTTTCTACATCTAAACAGAATAAACTGGTTAGAGATAAAAGAACAGGAGGTCATTACCAGTAGCAGCACATTCAATGTCAAGATCACAGCACCAGCAGCAAGTAATGCAAATGCAACAGCAAATACCTCAGACTGGGAGATAATTAGGGAAAATAAGAAAATTAGTTAAAAAAATAAAATCAACTGAATCTTCAATATAATAAAATTTCAATATCTTTACTTAACAGAAAAAAGACATGTTATGAATGCATTCAGGCAAAGGAAGATTTCTGTATACAAATAACCCTATCACAAGCATCACATAGAATAAAGAAAAAATTGAACTAGAAAACCTGCTACCAGGGCTAACAAAAATCCCCATATCTATCTATGAACACAGTCAACACTTCTACCTTGACCCAAAAACCTAAAATATCAGATTCCTACTTGTTAGTGATGACCCATGTTGTTAAACCTCCATAGATAGGGGTAATGTTACTCGCTAATTTCAAGAATTTCCTACATGGAAAAAATTCAACTAAAAAAAAAAAAATGCATGAGTCGAATTAAATGACTTCTGATTTCATTAGTACACGGATCATAAGATAAAGAAATGGTGATCATTAAGATGATTGCTATTTCCGAGCATTATCATATCGATTTCTAGGTTAACGAAGCAAAATCATCACTGATTCAACAAAAATGAAACTAAAATATCATTACAACAAGCACAAACCAAAACAGCGCACAGATGTGAGATAAACAAAAATACTGGGGAGCATCCTGCCACATCGGTTCCTACTATATAATATACCAATCCAAATCGAAAACAAGTACAATTGTTACTATTAATTTTAACAATTACCAAAAAAAGAGCAGGTGAATCACTGAGTCAGTCTGGTTAAGCCTGGAAAAGAAAAGCCATATCATATCAACTTTGGCTTTGGCTGCAGAACTTTTTCAGGATTGGCTTCAACTTGGCTACATATCCCCTTTGTTCAGTTAGTTGTGAAAAGACTTCATCCAGTCATCAATTTTTTTTACAGGAAAAAAAAGATCCTAAACACATCTTGGATCATAGATTTGGAGCTTTGTAAATAAGACTGCATCTCTCAAGGGACATATTAATAATAAGGCAATTGAAACTTCATTCAATAACATTTTCTTAATCATATAACCCATTTTGAATTCACTATGACTCCTACTAGTTGCAGAGCTTGGTGCCTTCACGCATAATGAAATATTGAAACCCAGATTGATTCATCCTGTGCTACTTTCATCACATGACAAAAGGATTCAGTTTATCTTTACCATGACTTGATTACAAACTTCTATCTCAGTGCAGAACCCAATGATTATTTTTCAATATTAAACTAAATCGTATCACAATGTGAACCAATGTAAAACATGGAATAAGAAGTGCAAGTAACAAACCCAATGATATAAACCATTTGTCCGTAGAATTTGACAAAACAGAAATTGATGTTTAGTGAGAACGAAGGCACAGGTAATGCCCTAGGGCATATAAGACACAGAATTCTATTCTTCTGAAATTTAGCGCCAAGACCACTCTTCCCTATTTTATCCTTGAAGGGCGCCAAACTTCAAATATTAATTCCAAATCATATCCAATAGACTACAAACTTCTAAATGATTTCTGAAATTTTGGTCTCCAACGCTCAATAAGTTATAACACCACTAAATCTACCATACCAGATTGCTTGTTTTTCCGTCTTAAGTTTATGTAGATCTAAATTGGCCTAAAGTCTGAATAAATTATGAAACAATGAAAAAACTCTTTAATAGTATGCTTCACTAGCTGCAAAATAAATGGATAAAACAACTGGCTTTCAATTTAATAACAGACCAAACCAAACCAAAATCTTTCAGTCAGTCATAAATTAGCTAAAATGCACAAAATTTGAATGCTGACCTTCTTGACGGACGCGGACCACGAAAGAGTGAGCCCCAAAAAGACTATAAAGAAAAAGGGACCCCACAGATCCCAATCTCTGAGCGCCTTTCCCGGATCTTCCCTGAACGGATTCGGAAACACAACAAGCTTCAAATTGCTCACAATTCGTGACAGATCTCTCTTCACCGTGTCCCAAACCGGCTCGGTCAGCGTGTTCGGTGGCGACCCGAACCCGCTCGTCGAGATATTCGGACGGGAACCGCCGGAGATACTAGAGGGCGGTAGAGGGGGAGGTGCGGGGGCAGATGGCACTTTCTGATTAGAGGTGGGCGGGGGAGGAGGGATATTTGATTGGATAAATGGTGAGGAGGAGACCGGGATTGTCGCCGGTCGAGGAGGACTTGGCGGCCGGGCGGGGAGGACGGTGGCGGGGCCCGATTGGACACTGGCGTTGATTAGGTTCTCGATCTCGTCGATGTCGGATTGGGAAGATGGGTGGAGAGGTACTGTATCGCTATGCGACATTTTAGGAGAAAGTGTATTATGGGTTTTTTCTTTTCTATTTTCTTGGGAAAATGATAAGATCGAAAGCGGACAGGCAGATCAAATGAAGTGATTTACTGGAAACATTGGGAAATTTTGATTTTCTGTTGGATCTTGTTACGGGGAGCATCCTGCAGTAAAGAGAAAAAACACAAAAACAAAACGTCGTCGTCACGACATTGACGGAATGAAGAAAAAAACACACGTGGGTGTGGATTCTCAAGCCCACAATACTAAAATGTTTGGGCCTATTATGGGCTTGAATTTTCTCATTCCACAATGAAGTTTAAATTTCTTAATCTTAATTTAAGCAAAAATTTTATACTAAGAATTATATATAAAGATATTTATGTGATTTTTTCAAAAAAAAATAGATAAAATAATATAATAAGATTATTTTATTAATAAAATAATAAAAATTTATTTGTTGATAATGAATTAAAAAATTAAAAAACTTTCACTCCATTAATTGAACGATGAGATTTTTTAAAATTTTTTTATCTATTATTACTAAATAAACTTTTTTATTTCATTGATTATATGATTCTATCACTCAACTATATTCACGTGATAGAAACATCTTTTTCAAAATTTTCTCGTTTTTCAAATATACAATAAAAATAGGTAGTGCACGTGACAAAAGAGAGAAGACCATGTTAGTTGCATAGTTGCATTATCCACGAATGATCAACACTATGTAAGGAATTTAGTGACCAATTTTGAAATTTAAGGGACTTAATTGATGAAATTGACAAACATCCATTTTTTAAGAAATTTTTTAAAAAATTTCTATCAAAAAATAAAGATTTAACAGTAAATCACCCTAAAAACTATTAAAAATTAAATAGAAAAAGATTATGACTCCACTGAAGGTAAGAGCATACATTTATCATTTTGGTTTCTTATCTACCTGTTCATCATATTTTTCACATTTTCTTTATTGACGAATGATAAAATTTGTTATAAAGAGAACAAAATTATAAAATTATCTCAATATTCTAAAAGCATTATCGTGAAATTATATAGTCTAGATTGTACATTATTTGCAACTGAGATGATGGAGAAAATTAAGGTATGATATATTTATCTCAAAATATTTTTAATAAATACAATGTTAATTATTTAATTATAATCATGTATCTATGAAATTAATATATATATATATATATATATTTTTATGAGCTTTATTCAAAATAAATGGAAGACATTGTTAATGATCTTTGGAATGATGAGATCTATGTACTAATAAATTAACAAATTAATAATACTGATAATAATATGAATATAAGCAGGTTGAATGGCACCAAAATTACGCTTCAAGATTTCTGGGCTGGCTTGTTTTCATTAAGATCGAAAATGACCAAGAAAAACTTTAGTCTGGAGGTGGATTGCTACAGTCATATTTTTTCAAATTCTGACAATTAAAATTAAGCAAAAATGTTTGTTGTTGCGAGGCATGTAATATTAATATCAGTAAATGACTTGTGAATTGTGACTCAATTGAACATGTCATCTTTTCCATTCTTTCATTCTTTAAACTAAACATAGTATTCGAGAATTTGCATGGAGGATATTTGATTTCTATTCTTAAAGACAGTGGTAGTCTTTGTTGGTTTGATTGTTTCTATAGTTCTTCTGCATGCGTGTAAACGTCAGAATGGTTGGCTTGTTGAGATCCCGTGAGTTATTTTACACACCAAGACCCGGACAGCTTTAAGGATGAATGTGGAGCAAATCATGTTTTCAAGAAGCACTGGAGGAAAATATGGTTTAGCTTTTGCTGAATTTGGCTACACTTACTCCATCGTTGTAAGCTGCCAGCTCAAAATATTGAATATCGTATTCAACCAGTCAGCTAAGAGTATATTCTTCACACTGAATTTTATTGCACAAGGCCGAGAAGATTTAGTACGTCTATTTTTTTGGCCAGTAAAAGACTGCTGCTCCATCGTAGTAAGCTGACAGCTCAAAATATTGAATATCGTATTCAACCAGTCAGCTAAGAGTATATAAAGATAGCATGCTACTTACTATCATTAACAGTTACAACAAACTATGTATAGTATCATATATGCACGTGAGTTATACACATAAACTTATCAATATGGCCGTGAATTGTGGAAAAGAATGAAGAAAAATTAGGAGACGGCAAATGAAAAAAAGCTTGTACCTGAATTAACAAGATAAGAAACATCTCTACTACTAATTCTCTTAGATAAGAAATGGATAAGAAACATCTCTGCTACTTGGCTGGTAAAAGGATATCCGGAGCACACATACTAATAACGCACCCATCATCAGCCATAGCTAATAACCCTATCTTGTCGTTGTAATCTACTTGAGTCTGGCTTTTTCTTAGCATCGTCAAGATTTGTCTCAGGAAGAAACTGAAATTCGATGGCTTTTCTTGTATCTTTGTTGTACACAATCTTAGAAGGATTCTGCCCTGGAGTCAGCACATATTTCTTTCCTAAAAATTGAAGCCCTTTGCTTCCGTTTACATTGCCAACATCATCAATATCTTCAAATTCAACCCCTGCATTGAAATCTCTAAGAGGATACAACTTCCTATTTGTGTAGGACACCAAAAGTTCGTCTGACGCTGAGAGAGAACATTCGTTTATTTTGAAATGGATATCACCAGGATTTGGATGTGTGACACCTTTTACTGGCTGTTGCTGAATACTCGTATATCATAAATTCTCACCTCTGGCTGGTACATGCTGTCGGGGGATGATCCTACGGCAATGTAACTGTGTCCCCGGGAAATAGTGCGTCACTGGAAAGCGCGGGGCAAGAACTGTGAACGCATCAACTTCAGGATTCCGTGCTCTCATATCGACCATTCTAATGAGTCCTCTGGAGAAACCAGTGAAAAATAGTTGGCACCCATCATCATACCGGGTCAGCGGGTGTGCATTCATATCATTCTCACTTCGAAAAACTTACTGTGGAGGTCTGTTTTCATCGTATTTCCAACGGAAGACTCCTTCCAATCTGCTGCATATGAATAACCCCGCAGTTGAGTGTTTGATGAATGTGATACCATCCTTATTGAAGCCGTCATCGCCTATCTGAATCAATGTCGAAGGGCCATCGTCATTAAATTTTCTGACTGACAATATTCCTGCATTAAGTCCCGTGGCAACATGTCCCTCGGAGGATACACTGAGCGAGTGAATGAAGTCGTTGCTTTCCCAAGGAAGATTAAAGGAGTGATCGACTTGATGATTGGCAAAATAAATCTGTAATTAAACAAAAAAAACAATAAAATAAATGAGAGAGTATTCTAGAATGAATTCAAGATTAAAATAAAACGTCTAAATTAGAAGAAAAATGGAAACTTAACTATACACAGAGGTTCCTTACATCATTAGATGTGACATCCATTTGGAAGGATGGAGGTCGATAGCAGTATTCATGTGTAGCAAACCTCCTGGAGACCATCTTTTTCTGTATTGTCCTTGCCATTTCCTTTTTCCTTGCTTTTTCGCTTTGCCTTTCTAATCCTGAGCCATCTTCTGCACCAAGAAAATAATGAACTCATGCATTAACAAAAAAATAACAGTACAAAATGGATTAGAGAAAACAAAAGAAATATATTGAACTCATTTCCGATAGATAGCAATACAGAATTGATTAAAGCAAACAAGAGAAATTTTTTTAATTCATTTGTGATAAAAAAACAGTACTTGAAATCGATTAAAGAAAGCAAGAGAGAGAATAAGATTGTGGAAGCAAGCGCATTTGCAGCATTCTTGATGAGATAAATAGCAGGGCATGGAAAAAGAGGAATCAAAGATTATACGAACTCTATAGAGCCTTCGTTCTAATGTTGAGTTGGGCTCATAATCCTCATCTTCGGCAGCACTCATTTGTGACCAAGAAACAATACAAAATTGATTAAATAAGTCAAAAGACGAAATAGCATTGTAAAAGCAAGAACATTTGTAGCATTCTTGATGAGATAAACAGGCGCTGAAAAAGAAGAAACAAAAATCAGAGTCTTTATCGAACTAAACACCATAAACGTACGCAGAAAGAGCATACCAGAGTCTCATTAATGAAGATTACGTCTCTTTGAAATACATACAGTATACATTGTTCTTGATCTTTACTTTCTTGCTGCAATATTCTTGGTTCAGCGAAAAGGATTATTAGAAAGAGTTAATCTCTTTGATTTTCCTAAAACTAATAAGTGGACTAATCACAAGATTCTAAAGTGTTATAATAACAGGGAAAAAAATGAGCATAAAGCTGCAAAAGATGCAAAAAGAACAATCGGTATTTTTGTAATTTAACCCTGTAAGAAAAGTGTATTACCTGTATTTAATTGCAAATTAATCAATCATAATAGTAAAAGCTATAATAATTAAAAAAATAATTTAAATATCTCTAATATTTTTATTAAAAAACCCTTTAAGTTGTTAAAATTGTTTTATTCAAGAGTTTTTTTTCATATAGCAGATAAAAAAAAATTGAAATTTTTAGTTTTGATGAGATTTTAGAGAAATTGGTTTGATTCATGTGTAGCAACACAAATCCATCGGACAAGCAACAACAAAACAAGATGCACGCTTGTCAAGCAAAGTGAGTAGCTAAAGAACCAATCTAGTTGGTAGCATCTAACTGCTACTTGTCTTTCAATTCATTTTCTTCTTCCTTTCTACACCCCAGCAGTAAGCAAGCATGGTTCTATACACGCACACATACAATCTATTTCTGCTTATACTGCTTGCTTTCGTCCTTGTTGTGTTAATTTGCAGGGTTTGGAAGTTTATGTTTTCACAGAAGTTTTCTCGTGGAAAAAAAAACAGAAATTGCACAAGGGTTTGCATTTTCTGCTTTGTATAGCAACCGTTGCTGCTACTTTCATCACTAATTGTGATATCATTTTTCTTATTATTTATCGAGGTACTTATATATATATATATATATATATATATATATTTCTGTTTATTAGATTTAATCAATGAATTCATATGTGATTATACCATTGAATAATCAAAGAAGAGAGTATATTAACTGGTGTTCAAGATCCTTGTGACTGAGTTTTGAAGGAATTCTTTTTTTAGGGTTTCTAGCTAGCTATCAGCTTTTATGGCGGAGTCTTTGTAATGGAAAATAAAGTTTTAGTGGTAATATACCATATTTCTTTCTGAACTGCATTGTGTGTGTGTGATTATATTCATACAATTTTTTTTTTTAAAAACAAAAAATAAAACGTAGGCTTCTATATTTTAATAGCCAAATGGTTGACAAGTATATATGTTTTTTTTTTCTTTTCTTATGCAAGAAAACCAATGTGATTGATCTAGAAGATCCAAAACATGCTAGAAGATGAATCATCAAGGCTATTATTAAGTAATTAAAAGGTGGAGAAACACATCAACGATGACCCATCAAATATTGATAGTAATAATCAAATTATAAAATAAAAAGTATAAGATGGTAGGAATTCTAAGAAACGGTGAACCCAATTCTTCATTTTTTGTATAATAACAATAGCGTTGTTTAGATGATAAAAATAATATCATTTATACATGTGATCCGGCCTTACTACTTTACTATTAGAACACTTTTGTCATGTCATTAATTAACCTAGTCTCGTGATTTCTTGGAATCATTAAGAATTGGAGGATTTGGCCTTCATTAATCAACCTAGTTTCTTGATTCCTTGGAATCATTAAGAGCATTAATCAACCTAGTTTCTTGATTCCTTGGAATCATTAAGAGATGAAAGATTTGGCATAAAACCGTATATTATTAAGAATTATAAAAAATTCAAAAAAAGTTAAATTATGTTAGATTAAAAAATTAATTTAAAAATACAATTAATTAAAAATTTATTTAAAATAATAAATTATTTTAATTATGTTTACTCAAATCGTCATAGTGCATCCAACCAAATGAAAAATAAAATCAAGTTTTATAAGTAGTGAGCCGCACGAATAAAATTTATAGACAGCAGATTTAGATGACCTGTCGGGCTTCGAGATGATTTTTGAGGAATCCTCCGTAATTATTCGCTTAGATAATGATTAAAAAAAAAAATTAAAGAGAAGAGATATAATTAAAGACATTTATTGGAATTCTTGTTTAGTTTAATTTTGAATTTATTTTTATTTTATGTTTAATTCTTTACTGGATATGACACAGTAAAACGATTTTGAAAATTATTCACTGCGGGTGAATAAAGGAAATTAAGAACTAAAAAGAAGAAGGAATCCTTATGAATGAGACGTAAAGGAATACTTATGAAAGGGGCGTATAAAAGCTTAAAAGATTCGAGACCAATAGTAACCCTAATTCATTATTTTAAGCGAAAAATACCACAACTCTCGACTTTCTCATCATGTCGACCATGAGCGTTCAACCCTTTAATCGGTATGCTTTCTGCATCTCATGACAAATTCAGAACCAATGGCAAGTATTGTTTTGCTCTTATTAATTTTTTGGTTTTTTTTTTGTCGGTGTTTCCGAAAACAGATTCGTGAAGCTTGTGGCAAGGGCCTTTTACGATGACGTTATACCCCCAAAAGGAGATGATCAACCGAAAATGGCGAGGAACGATAATAGAGGGATTGCTGTTGTCGTTCTTGATGCCCTTACAAGGTATTACAGGGTTTATATGCCCTTTAAAAATAAAAGTTTACTGTCACAAGAGCAAGGTATAATTTTTTTTTTGTTTCGTTGGCAGACGACAATGGGTTAGAGAAGAAGATTTGGCCAGGGATTTGAAAATGCGTCCGAAACTACTTCGTCTGTCACGCCCCAGAATTAGGGTTCGTAAATTAGGGTTTAATGGAATCATTTCGGCAGAGTTTCCTCTATACGTAGGTACTACTAACTAAACCTGCAAGTACAAAACTCTACAACACTTCCAATAATCCACATGGAATCCCAACCACTGCCATGCAATATCCATTACAACAAAATTCAATTTATTCATTCATTGATAACAATTATCTTCTTACAAAATTCTGACAGTATAGTATACACATATGCTCATTGACCCAAAATAGTACAAGTTAAAGGACAACATCCATTTCTCGTCCTCTATTTTCATTTGCCCTCCATAAACCTGAAAAGTAAAGGGGTGAGCTAAAACTCAGTAGGTATTTACACATACAACTGAGATTTTTAAATGAAAAATAATAATATGTTTTCACTCTATCACGTCATAAATGACAGTAATTTAGTATAAAACTGATCATTTAACAATTATATATTTTAGTCATCACTATGTGTCATGAAGAGTTTTGGGGCATTATTCCCAGGGACTACCGTCCAGGAACGTATGGCCTGCGTACTTTAGGGGCTCTATACCCAGGGACCGCCGTCTATGATTTCAAGTTTACGGGCTTTCACCGTGGGACTGAAATCAAGTCCATAGTCACCGGTGCTAACAAAAAGGCCATACACAATTTCACAATTTAACAACACACAGTAATAACAAAATAGTTTATGCATACTGTTCACAACAGCATTAACATTAAAGTATGATTCAAAATACTGAAATTCTCAATTATATGTGAAATACCCACCTGGTCGAGTCAAAACGTGTACTGATCAAAATCTTAGTAATCCCCTTTCCTTTCGTTATCACCACCTAGCAATATTTCACAAGAATCGACGAGATTTACTAAAATGAATTACGAAGTTGCACTGCTTATAATAAAATATAAATAATTACAAAAATATCCCAAAAATATTTACACTTACGACTTAAAATTATAAAAAAAATTACTATTTTACTACAAAATTTTTAAAAATTCTATTTTGACCCAAAAACTAACAAAAATTTCAATCTTACCCTCTATTGATGAAAAATTCTATTCTTGCTTCACTTTGAAATTATACAATTGTACACCTAATCTTCAACAATTTTTTAAAAAATTTACCGATTAAACTATGTTATTAAACTCAAAATGAGTAGGTCTAATACTCAAAAAATCAAATTTGTAATAATAGTATCCACTGTAACTTCACCATAAAAAATCTATTCATTACACTCAGTTTCTAAAAATATTGCACTAAATACACACAATCTTTTCACAATGAGTAAAGTAAAAAAAATCCTACCTCCTTACCCTTTTTTTTTTTTTTCTTCTTCTTCTTCTTCTTCTCCTCCTCTCTGCCTCGGCCTTCTCTTCTTTCTTTCTTTCTCTTTCTTTCTCTTTCCTTTTCTCTCTTTTCTTCTTTTCCTTCTCGGGTGTTCCACGGTCTTCTTTTCCTTTAATAAGCAATTGAGCACAAAAAAATATATATAAAAATATATATAACACAACTGGGCCCAAGAAGAAAAATTCGTGGGCCCAGATGTTACATCGTCGGACTCTGAATTTTCTCGAAAAAGAAAAACTGATCACACGGGAGCATAGGAGAGAGGTCGGTAGTGTAGTTTAGTTCATGTATATCGCCAAGGCGTTTGTTATTTGTTTTTAATTTATAAGTCCAATAGGTCTGTGTATTGTATGGCTTTATTATGGCTTTCCCATTAGCTTTTTCTGTTCATCACGTTTGTTGTTATCATACTTTGGATGTGTATGGCTTTATTATCGCTTCCCCCTTAACTTTGTTTCTAATTTTATGGAGAATTATGTTTTATAAGTGTGATTTTTATGTTGACAAATCAGATCCTGATTGGGTTTTTCTTTTTGGTGTTGTTACAGACAGCTAAGGGTGCAAAGATATATAGTGCCGCTGTAGCTGCCACAAGTGACGGTCAGTTAGCAAAAGAGAGGGATGAAAGGATTAAGCTGCACACGCATTCTTACTGTTGTTTAGACCACGCACAGGTTAGTCTTCTTTTGATTGCTAAAATTCCTAAATGAATGTTCAATTATTTGTTTGCACGGAATAGGCATACGAAACCTTTCACAATTTCTGTTCAGCCTTTATTATTTTTCATATTCCAACGTATCGTATTTTCACCAAATTCTAGCTTCTGTATCACTGAAATGACCTAAAGTATGGATGTTTCTGCAGATCTATGATGTTGTTAGGTACAAAATCCACCGTTTGAAGAAGAAACAAAAGGAAGTTGGAAACAAAAACACATTTCCAGAGTACATATGCCAAAATTGTGGGAGAAGGTCTTTGCTAATCCTTATCCTTTTTCCCTTTTTGTCTTAATGTTAGTTTACGCGCATCTGTGATTTGATTTCACATTCCTGAAAATTTTATTGTATCCTGATGGCATTTCTCCAGATATAATGCCTTAGACGCATTGCAATTGAGTTCTCCTGAAGACGAATATTTTCACTGCGAAAATTGCAATGGGGAACTCTTGGCAGAGACTGATAAATTCGCAGCTCAACAAGCAAACAACGTGCTGCAGAGACTAGAGGTTTGGCTTTGCTTATGGCTTTATTTGTTTATACAAGTTCAAAGGGAATCGCTCTATGGTTTACCTTTTAGTTGTGTCTTTCAGCCTGCTCTTCTGGGATGGAATGAGGTGTGCTCGACAATTAAAATTTAAGTAATAATAGATTAAAACAACAGGAACTAGGTAATAGCTTAGCGACAATGAAATGACATTTTCAGGTCTTGGCCCTTCAGTTGGATTCAGGTTTCTTCTCGGGTTCCCCTTAGTCGATGTAGCGTAGAACTTCTGGTTTCGCACTTGATGCAAGCAGTATTAACTATACGTGTAAAACTTATAGCTTTAGGGTACATGCTCGAAATTATTTGTATCTATGCAGTCTCAACATACAGAGTTCACTTAATGTCTCTTCAATTGGTTGGGCACTTCATTATGTCAGCCTCAATTTGTTGCTAATGTGAACTTTTGCTAATAACGGCTCTTTTAGGCATACTCTTCATGTCATTTGTTTTTTATTTCAGGTTCAGCTTAAGCCATTGATGGAGCAAATCAACAGAATAAAAGATTTGCATTTTCCTGAATTTGGAAGTCTCCTATCATGGGAAGCTCGAGCTTGTGCTTCCGGGCGTGCTGCAAATGGTAATTCTAGTTCGAATGATCCCTCCCAATTATCTCAGGGGCTAGGTTACGGTGGAACACCAATGCCATTCCTTGGGGACATGAAGGTAACTCTATTCTCAGATCTTTACCCCCCTCTACTGTTGGCTTCTGGGGTTATGTATGATTTACTTTCTTAAACTGTTGTACCTTTACATGGTTACTGTTCTGTCACTCATGAACGATTTGAAGCTTGGTTTTAAAATCCGTGTGCATCGGTGCACATTATCCAATATCACGCAGAATAGGAATTAATATTATCTAGAAATATTTATTTTTAAAGAAATTTAGAATTGTTACTTATTTGAGTCAACTTATTACTTGTTTTTATTATGTTTAACTTTTACTTTCTTAATCTATTATGCCCTATTGGATTGGATTTGTCTATTACATTTAGGTTGGTTTCGTTCTATGTTTGGTAGTGACCAAGTATTTTTCAGACACTAGGGGTGATGGTTTATGATTAATGTGTTGGAACATAATTTTTATCCCTGTGCAATTGATCATTTGAAAGTTTGAGCCATATAAGTGCTTATTTTCCTCCGTGATTTACTGTGTTGTCATTGTAGTCGAATAAAATTAACGATGTAATCTCAGATTGTTGCGTTTACAACTGTTCAATAACAGATGTTGGACATATTCTGAATTAAAGACGATGGGATAGTTTCTGAGAAATATGTGGTTGGATTTTGGCAGGTTGAAGTTTCATTTTGCGGTGTTGAAGGCAAGGAAGTGGATGCCAAATCTGAAACTGCTAGGGGAAATCTGAAAGTTTTGCCACCATGGATGATCAAGCAAGGAATGAACCTTACAGAGGAACAACGTGGACAGATCAAGCAGGAGACGGAGACGGACGGGATTTCGGCGGCTGGACGATCCACAGATGACAAGAACTCAAATATTGAAGAAGATAAAAGGAAATTACAGGTTCGTACATTGGAATTAGCATTACTTTAGTGGGCAATTTTCAGATGTTTTCCTCATTTTTCCCTTTCCCAAGAGTGAATTCACTATGCTAGTAAGATCTTACCATCACCATGCAAAAACAGAATCCAAAATGTCCGTAGCCGGTAAAAGCCCTTCAATTATCAATGAACTGCAAGCACCCAATACTACTCAACAATGGCTTCATAACTGGCTCTATGACCCACCTGAAATAAACCCATTTGCATATTCCATTGAGATGACATACACTTAACCTTACCTAGTTGCAGATTCGTTAACCATACAAGGATCTGAATGTGTAAAATTGTTGTTTTTTTTTTTTTTTTTTTTCATATTACTTGCGTTGGACAGTCACTTAACATATCCACTAATCATAAGAGGTATTTTGGGCACATGCATGAAAAAGGTGTATAAATAATTCTTCATGTTTTTATCTATGTTTGTAGGTGTTTCTTTTTTAAATTTGCCTGTAATTTAATGTGTTTTTGCATCTTATTTCTGTTGCAGGATGAGTATGTTAAAGCTTATTATGCCGCACTGGTCAAAAAACAAGAAGAACTAGAACGAGCTGCTCAGAAACAACCGGAATATCTGAATGAACCCAAATCTGATGGTCTTTCTGGAATATCTAATAATCGTCAAGTAGGAATAAAGTCTAAACGTGAAGTGAATGAGGAAGATGATGATATTGAATGGGAAGAGGCTCCTGTCACGTGTGTATCATTAAGATCGAAGGCTTACTACAGTACAGTTACATTTTTCCAGAAAATGGTGTTCCTTGTCAGAACCCAATTCCCCATTTTCTTTATGTATAATAACATTAATGTTGTCGTAAGATGTAACATAATTTTTAATTTTTAATTTTTAAATATTTAATAAGTTGTAACATAATTAATAATAAAAATTTGAAATATAAATTAATAAAATTTATTTTCTTTTTAACTATTAAATCAAATCAAGAGGAATCGCATCCAATAAAGATACCATTCTTTCCAGGTGTCTTGTTATTGGAATAACTTTCCCACATCGTTAATCAACCTAAACCCATTCCTTGAAAAGCAAGCGGCAAATTCCTTCAAAACCAGAGATTTTCATGACATCTCGTGAATCTCGGGCCTCGAGATGAGATAACATTTTCCCGTGCGCCGCATGTGTTTGGAACTATCGCAATCACTATAAAAACTCAAAACACACAGCCTACCTGTTTCCCTCCAGATTTCATCCTCTCTTTCAAACTAAACCCTAACCTTCTGAGTCTCTATATCGCTTCTGCGCCACCATCAACGTCGCTAAAATGGACTTCTCACCACCGCCGACCGACGACGGTTTCTCCGCCGAGAGGCTTTTCAACCAAGGCTACTCCTACACTTATGACGACGTCATCTTCCTCCCTCACTACATCGACTTCCCGACCGACGCCGTTTCTCTATCCACGCGACTCACTCGCAACATCCATCTCTCTATTCCCTGTGTTGCGTCTCCTATGGATACTGTAACCGAGGACTACATGGCTTCTGCCATGGCGGCTCTTGGTGGCATCGGTATCGTTCACTCCAACTGTACGGCCTCCGACCAGGCGCGTATTGTTGCATCCGCCAAGTCGCGGCACGTCCCTATATTCTCATCGGGTTCTGCTGTTTTCAAGGGGCTTGACGCTTTTATTAATGATGTGACGGATTTTGATGGCTGCAATTACGTTTTCGTTACTGAATCTGGTAATTGGATTACTTTTTGTTATTATCGAACTATTTTGAAATAATTGAAACCGCTTTTTGTCTAAAAATTTGTAGTTTGGTTCAAATCAATTAAAAAGACCTTATTTTTATGGTAATTTTTTTTTTTCAGAAAAAAGGAAGAGCTTTTAATTGCATTTACAGAAAATAGTTTAACTTAAAATTGCATCTTTAATTGAAGTACTAACAAGTGCTATCTTTGTTAATAATTTCAAAAACTAGCATTAGTAATTTGATAACAATTAATATTTACTTTGTGTTATTGAGTTAGTTATAGAATTAGTTTGTTAATGCTTTTTGAATCGTGGGTTATTTGTTTTCTTTTTCCTAATTTAGGTACTACGAGATCAAGTATCTTGGGTTATGTGGAAAAATCTGACTGGGACAATTTGAGTGATAAGAAAGTTAAGATATTTGATTATATGCGTGACTGCAATTCTAAGGCTTCTGTTCCTTGGGATTATGATTTGGGGCAAATTGATGCGGTTTTGGAGAAAAATGACGTAGATTTTGTTGTTTTGGAGAGGGACAGTGAGGTCATAGATGTGGTAATGAAGGAGGATGTGGAGAGAATAAAAGGGTATCCGAAATTGGGGAAGGGGACTATGGGGTCTGACGGGAAGTGGATGGTGGGGGCGGCAATTGGGACAAGGGAGTCTGATAAGGAGAGGTTAGAGCATTTGGTGAAGGCTGGGGCGAATGTTGTTGTGTTGGATAGTTCTCAGGGGAACTCAATATATCAGATTGAGATGATAAAGTATGTGAAGAAGACTTATCCAGAGTTGGATGTGATTGGTGGGAATGTCGTGACAATGTACCAAGCTCAGAATCTGATTCAGGCCGGTGTGGATGGGTTAAGAGTTGGGATGGGGTCTGGGTCAATATGTACCACCCAAGAGGTTTGTGCAGTTGGCCGAGGACAGGTATAACATTTTGCTTTGGCGTCATTTTGGTTATCAATTTAAATTCTTTGTCTAACCAGACCACATGCAGTGATGTATTTGGTGGAATTTATTGAATGAACAACATTAAAATTAAATGACAACTGATTTGGATATCTTGTAATGTGAAGATGGTTCTGTTTGTGTTGATATTTGACATCACATTTATTTTGGAAGTGGAGTGTCGGTTATGAAGATGGAGGTGTAAGTGTATGAAGTGTTATTCACCCCCCCCCCCCCTTCTTTTTTTTTATATCGCTATCATTCTCTCTTTTGTGCTTTCTCTTTATGATAAATGTTATAGTCCTGTCACTTTATCCTTTTCATTGAATTTTTTATCATTGTGTAAATTTTTATATTTATTTCTCTTAAACTTTTCAGGCAACTGCCGTCTACAAGGTTTCATCAATTGCTGCACAGAGTGGCGTGCCTGTCATTGCTGATGGTGGCATTTCAAACTCTGGACATATTGTTAAGGCTTTGGCTCTTGGGGCATCTACTATAATGATGGGAAGCTTCTTAGCTGGAAGTACTGAAGCTCCTGGCGCCTATGTGTATCAGGTATGATAGTCCTAAGGTTATTATAGAAGGCAGTCCTCTTTGTCAAACATTTCAGAGTCAAAGTGGTCTTTGCTATCAATGCTTTTGAAGCCATTATCTCTGCTTTCTTCCTAGCTATGTTTATTTGTTGCAGGGATTCAGTTATTTTGGAATTTGAAATTTTAAGTTGACTGCAATAATCTTCTGTATCAGGATGGTCTTCGAGTTAAAAAATATCATGGCATGGGCTCCCTTGAAGCAATGACTAAAGGGAGTGATCAAAGATACCTGGGTGATACTGCTAAATTAAAGATGGCCGAGGGGGTGGTTGGAGCAGTTGCGGACAAAGGCTCTGTCTTAAAGTTTGTACCATACACAATGCAAGCAGTCAAGCAAGTGTTCCAGGATCTTGGTGCTTCGTCCGTGCAGTCTGCTCATGATTTGTTAAGATCGAGAGCTCTAAGGCTGGAGGTATGCGTTGCCATTTGGTATTTGTTGTTCTACTGTGATTATGCACAAATGAAAAAATTTGAATTTTGTTCTTGAAGCTGAGGTATTGCATGGATAAAATGATAGTTATTTATGAGCTTTTGCATGTTGATGCTACTAGGCTTGAACATTTGATTCTCTGATGGACTTGAAAAGTTTAGATTGACTGAAATTTGAGTACAATTTTAACTGTGATTCATCTGATTTAGTTCTTTCAAGAAGTGTACTATGGTTTCATTCGGTTGACCTTGTTCTTTTCTGCCTTGTACAGGTCCGAACAGGAGCTGCACAAGTTGAAGGTGGCATACATGGTCTGGTTTCGTATGAAAAGAAATCCTTCTGAGACTGCTCCTGCGTGTCATTGCTTGGTTCTCGTCTTGTGAATTCCCACTTCAGCATGAATTACATTAAGCGAACTGGGTCTATCAGAAGATAATCTACCGATCTGTTCTACCTTTATGTGAGTCTGAATTAAGCCCTTTTTTTTTTGGGCTGAGCAGGTGATAATCCTTCTGCTTGTATTATGGGGGATTATGTTTAAATTAGTGGAATATTTTGCCTTTAATTTGGAATGAAATGATGCTATTTTTGATGTATCATAGTGAATTTAAAGACTGAGTTTATAATATTTAGAAAAATAACATTTTGCCTTTAGAAACATGAATTTGTATTCAAATGAACACCTGCTTATCTCAAACACTTGCTCACTTCTTGGGCCTGATAACATATTTCGCCTTTAATCTCAAATTACTTTACTCAAAATAGTAGTTGTGATCAATGTATATATGTTATTCTTTTCTTCTCTTTTGCAGATGTCCGCATTTTACCAATGCAAGCAAATTTATTTGTCAATCTTCCAGCATGCATGCCAATCAACCAAATTGAGGCTTCCATACTGATGAACTAACATCTAGTGCCATGCGCATTAGGTGGAGAGTTAAGAATAAATTTCATACAGAGCTTACAAGGAAGAAAATTTTGGAGAAAATAAAAACAAAAACAAAACCCACATAAATATGGAATCTATTTTGATTTTGATCTCACATGGCATCTACCCCTTGTTTATTTATAAACAATGGGATCAAAAATCACTTCACTGACAACCTTGATCATCTCAACATTTGAAGTGAATCCATAAGTGTTCGTGTAAAACTGGTGCAACACTTTGCTCGTCTTCCAAATCAAATCCTTGCAAGCTTTCGAAACTACGCTACCTTTTTCCTGCAAAACTAATCTCAGAAGCTCTCTCCTACTGCTGTTGATAAGATGTTTGATCTTTTCAACGGCCTCTTCTTCTGTGACGACACCATTGCTATGTATTACGGGCAACGACACAGCATTCAATTTCCCTTCCTTGGATTCTCTCCACAAAACAGCCATGATCAAGTAATGAACATAGTCAATCATATGAACCAAATCATCGGCAATGCCAATTTTATGGAGCCTTGAAAGATATTTGTAGAAGAATCTAACCTTAAAACCTTGAAAGTCATTGAGAAGACGTCCACAAAGTGCTAACAAGCTTATATAGATAATGGAATTCAGCACTTCCAACAACATCTCTGAAAGCTTAGGCCCGACAAAACATACAGCTGGGAAGACTATCGGTCCCAAGGCAAATGATACATTAGCATTTCTCATATATTCATCCAATGTTGGACCTGACTTGTTTCTCGACCACTCAGCTTCACGGATCATAGACTTCAACAAATTTAAGCATTGCAATGAGAGAGAGGCTCAAATCAAATCTAGTTGAACAAAAAGATGAATAAGTTTGTTCCTTTATAAATCCTATATCAGGATGATTTCCATGGAGAACTGAACGCGAGATTATATTGTGATATCGTCCTTGGATAAAACCAGTACTTCTGAGCCTTATGTTTTTATAAGGCTCAGACACATTGAAAAGCTGGTGATTAATATCAAAATTTAATAACTAGCACTGCCAACTCCAATAAATAAGCAAAAATAAACTGACAGGAGTAAAGACTTTATCTCACAACTTCAACTATGTCACTTGTCATATCACGTCCTTGCCATGTGAATGTCTTTTCTCCAAACTCATGAATAGTGCTGCGAACTGCTGAAAAGATGATCTCTCCTTCTTCAGAACAAAAATATGTGTTCTTTTACATGGCACCTGTGGTTCAAAAATCTAGCAGCAATTCACGCACCAAAGGGGGTTTCAACAGAAACAAAATAAGAGAAAGGAAAGGGAAAGGAACATGCTTCTCAAGCAATTCCATGAGGTTTACCAGTTCCTCATCAGATCCTCCAACATCAAAAAAGTCATCAAAAACAGTTGTGAGCGCGGCATTTTTGGCCCATGAAATGCGAGATTCAGATAATTCAGGATGGAAAAGGATAGCTGCCACAGAGAAGTAACAGTATGCCTGCTTTTGCCTGGAAAATTTTAGCTTGTCCAATAGTTTCTCTACTACCCACCTGCTTATATTGGAAGATATCATGCAAAGACTATAGAAGTAATGCAGTATTAGCCGAGAATTAATGCAAGAAGCTACACCCGTAACTAATTATATCATTGATGTAAATGAGAGCAAGGTTTAGTAGCAAAAAGACTTATTGATAGATCATGCCGGTACGCTAATTCATCACCTTAAAAGGATGAAGAAATGAAACCCACAAAAGTAAATAGATGCACCTTTCAAGATGTTTTAGTTCTTCATGAAGGACTAATCGGCAAATGTTGAAGTCATCCGCTTCTAGTTTTTGGAAGAATTCATTGCAAATGTTTAAGGATCTAGCATCAAATACAAGAAGAAGAAAAAAAAAAAAGAAATTAACCAATGCTACCCATACACTCAATTAGTATTTCTTTTTGAAGACTTAAAAACTAGCTGTACCAACATGAAATTTGTAAAATCCTTATATTATCTACTCTGTAATGGTCTATATTTCTCCTGTGTGCTAAACGTTTCAGAGTTGCGTGGGAGGGACACTGAAGTGCATCTTCCATCTGAAATGGTTGTTCCACTGGCAACAGAAAAAACAACTTCGATCATTTTGGACTATATTAACATCAAAACATTAGAAGAAACTACCTGTTTTCTAACATATTGACTAAGTCTATCAGAATTAATTGAACCACTTGATAATTCCTGCTTTAGTAGACGACTAGTCCATAAATTTTGTTTCTCAAGAACCAAATTCATCAGGATATATCATTATCTGCGAAGCCCTATATAACTCTAGGAGAGCATTGACGTCCTCCAAACACCCTTTAAGTGAATTGACGAATTGATTTTCTTCAGCAAATTGAGTTAAAGGATCTGCACCACGTGATTATTAAGTAATCCTTCATTGATAAAACCAGTATCCAAAAATATTGAAAAATCAAATGTTGTTAAAAACAAATACCTGAAGAGACATTGTAACCGTTGATACGCAACAAACGAAATGCCATTGCACAAGTGGCAGGATCTGCAAATATACTTTCATGTTAATTAAAATATTTGCATATCATGAAACCAGTTATCATTTCATTGTAATAATATGATATAACTAATCTACTAGCACTATGTTGTAGATATTTAATAGAAGATACAGAGCTAGTCTACTGATTTCAAAACTAGTGAAAAATAATGTGTGTCCAATATGAGCAAGAGATTTAATATTGTAAGATGATACATGTTCAACTACATAATCCGAAATAGTTTTGTAACAATACATGATACCGCAAGGTAATATTTGTTCAATTATCTTGTGAGTTTCTATTTAATATATTTCCTGTAAAGAATTTGTTAAATTGAGTTGTCCAAAGAAAAAAGATTGGTTCTGTTACAAATGCGATATAGGGTATTTGGAATATCTGTTCATAGGATACCTAAAATCAAAGTGAAATCCATTAGTCATTGATTTAATTGATAATTTTTTTTTTAAAAAAAAAAGGTTAGAACTTAGAATATTTAGAGATTAATTTCGATTACATTTTACAACAAGCCTCAATTACTGAGTAAATTTAATACTTCGTAAAATCGACCATTTCTTATATAAAATATTATGTTGTTTTCTTGGATCACTCTAAATCAAGTTGCTGTGGGTGGTTTAAAGGCACTTTTTTCCTTGGGTCAACAGTGGTTGCTTTATATTCAAGTATGGTGAGTTAAGGTCTTGATTCTCAACCATACCATGTTCGTGTTCGTGTTCATGCAAAAGTACCTAATAAATTAGAAAGTTGACCGAGCTATTACTTAGGCAATTTCCAATCAAAGACTAAACATATAATAAAACTGCATATTGCTTGCAATGTTAGGCTTTCTTCCACCATTTCTGCAACAATTTTCTTCCATAATGCCACATATTAACCCTAAGTTCGGAAATCAAGGCATTACATGTACAAAATTTATTATTTTTTGTAATATTTTTAATTTAGTTTACACTTTAACTTCCATAATGTCTGCTTAAAATGGTGTATTATTCATTCATTAAATTCAACTCATGCTTTCTCCTATTCACTCATGCCTTTTCCACCATGTCACACACACCTTCCTTAAAGGAGATGAAAAGTCAAATGGGTAGTCTCAATATCACGAAACTGACCAGATGCCTGCCATGGCCCCGCGTTCAATTCAAGGAAAACAAACAATTCCAGAATTTATTGACAGCTCTTCACGTTTCAAACCCTCTCTCCATCTCCTCTGCATCCCTTCAGCGTTGAATCCAATCTTGATTTACAGTACAACGATGAAATCCTCGAGGCCGGACCATCGACGGTTTATAGTCTCATCCATCTTCTTCATTTTATTTCTCTGCGTCTTAGCTTCCATCAACGAAGTTAGATTCGATAGCTTACTGAAATTCGGACGATGTGCTTTTGATCTCAAACCTTCGTCTCGTTTATCTAACGATTCTTTACCGAATGATGATGTTCAAGCAAAGAATTCTTCCAACGAAGATATCCGGATTCTCATGGGAATCTTGACGCTCCCCGATCAGTACCACCGCCGGCATTTTCTACGTATGATATACGGTACACAGTCTCCGGTTGGTGCAAAAGTCGACGTGAAGTTTGTGTTTTGCAACCTAACAAAGGAGGACCAAAAGGTGCTTGTTGCACTAGAGATAATGCGGTATGACGATATAATTATCCTCAACTGTAAAGAAAATATGAACAAAGGTAAGACCTACACTTATTTCTCTAGTCTGCCTGAAATTTTTAACAGCTCAGACAGTCCTAATCCTCCTTACCATTATGTACTGAAAGCCGACGACGATACTTATTTTAGGCTGGAAAATTTAGTGCAATCTTTGCGCCCATTGCCGAGAGAAGATTTGTACTATGGTTATGTGATTCCATGCCCTAGCATGGATCCATTTGTGCATTACATGTCAGGCATGGGGTATTTGATTTCTTGGGATATTGTGGAGTGGATTAGGGTTTCTGATATTCCAAAGAATCACTTGGAAGGTCCTGAAGATAAGGTTTTCGGCGATTGGATCCGAGAGGGTCACCGGGCCAAAAACCGGTACAACGCCAAGTGGTCGATGTACAATTTTCCGGTGCCTCCGACGAGATGTACGCATGAGCTTTGGCCGGACACGGTTGCTGTGCATTTGTTGAAGAATCAAGAGAAGTGGATTGAGACATTGAAGTATTTTAATGTCACTGCTAATTTGAAGCCATCTAAATTATATCATATACCTTAAGATCCTGTAATAACAGAGTTTGTCACATTACATTTGTCCATTCTTTTCATGCAGATTTCATTGCAATTCATAAGATGGAATTCAATAGAATTTTGGGCACAGGCTCAAATGACCATCCATTTCATTTTTTACACTGAAGCCCAAAAGGCCCATCCTTGACAACATATAAATTGTAGCCCATATATTTTGGGCCTTAGTGGGCTTGATGCTGATAGAATTGATATTTTTATAAGTTTATTTTTATTTTATAATTAATATTTTATTAGGTGAATTATGGATTTTCATACTTAATTTTTTTCCTTATTTTGTTTAGAAATAAAAGAACTTTATTTTTGGAATATGATCAACGTGGAGGAAAGATACAAAATATAATAAAGAAAATTGAAAAATCAACGTGGACCAAACACAAACCCTAGAATTCCAAAAGGAAGCTAGCAGGCGGCAGCCAGTGAAACCAAAGAGAATGCAAGCAACCGATTCCAGGTCATAACCGTCAATTCATCAATTCCCCCGTTCACTTTCTCACATAGCGGTGATACAACTACCCATAACCGGCCAATGACAAGCGTTGCCTAAAAGCACACATCGTTAATCTAGGTCCACGTGTGAGCTGTCAAATTCCATCGTCCGCGACCTAATCGCTTCTCCACCTTCGCCCAGGCATTAGTTAAAACAAAAACACTGTACTATTTTTCGTTTACAAATATCTGTCTCGCTGTCGCCTGAAGCGGTCCGAACAGCTGCTTTTCTCCATCGTAAGTCTTCTCTCGCCTTGATAGCCGCTGATTGAATCTGAAGTTATGATCAGAATGATTCATTTTCTGTTGTTGTACCTTAATTTTGATTGATTGAGTATTGTATATGCATTCACGAGTTCTTTGAAAATACATAAAGTTTTAATTTTCGGGGTAATTTGTTGGTTCATATTGTGCAGTATTTCGTTCTGAGTAGAGATGGGTGGAAGTCCGGCGCCGTTTTCAGATATTGGCAAAAGAGCCAAAGGTAATTCCTTGTGCTTAGATGCCTTCGTTAATGTTAATGTTAATGTTTATTTGGCATGTGTTTGCTGACTTGGATATAGACAAGAAATCTTCAACTGTTGCAATCATAACTTATCAGGTTTTTTGGGCCTGCTTAGTGTTTCCTTCGTTGTTGTCAAATGCTAAATTTTGGGATGAGTATTAACAACTGCTGTTTCTTAGGTTTAGTGGTTGTAATTTTTGATATATTAGTTTCTCTTGATGGGATTTAACTTGCTTATGGTGAAGGGTAGGTCTTAGCTTCATTGCTTCATTTCTGCAAATATCTATGATAGTTACACTTTAGAAATTTTGGAGAACATCAAATCTGATGATGGGAACATCAACGCCGTTTCTTTGACTTTAATGAAACGAGAAATGCATGAATAGTTGGTGGGTATGCAGATTGATAAATGAAAGAAGATCTCTTTTTTATTTTGCATACTAATTGTATACAAAATGCCAATAAATCTTGGCTAAAAGGAAATTTTGAAGTATTTTGAAAGTTGTGCCACTTGAAAAATTTCTGCCCATAAAATTGTATAAAGACAAAGCTAAAATAATGAATGTGGTTTCCCCAACTTTTTGAACAAATGATGTACTTCATCTGACTAACTTTTAAGTGAAATAATATGGGATCGTTTTTTTACAACTCATTTCCGGCTGAAATTGCTAATTATTTTTCATTGCGATATGGTGTAGTATATCCTAAATGTATGGCTGTTTACTTAAGTTTGTTTATCATATGCCGTTTACTTACAGTTGCTTATCACATGCAGACCTCTTAAACAAAGATTACAACTTCGACCAGAAGTTTACTCTGTCACTGCCAAACAATGGTGGATTGGTATTGTCTGCTTCAACTTTCAAACTTTTCAAAAATAGGTTTTGTATGGCTATATTCAAAGTACCTGTTTGTCCAAAGTAATATCTGATTTATTGTCCAAATTAATATCTGATTTGTTATCTAACATATGCTAAAACAGAAGTTGTTTCCTATTTTTTTAGCTACTATTCCCTTATCCAGTGCATGGTTGTTGTCTATGATTAGATAATCCAAACAGCTTAAGAAACCTGAATGGATTTAAGTTGAGCAATGTGATCATGGCTCAAGTTTATCTCTCTTATATCATCTGGGCTGAAAAGCTAGCCGTTATCTCTATTTTGTTTATTTATTTATTTTTCCTTGGTTGTCTCCCCCTTCCTTTTGAATTTACTAAACTGAAATTGTTTTGTTCACTCTTCCATATGAAGCAATTATCTGGGAGGTTTATGTGTGGTGGATGATGGAGGTAATATAATTAAGAGTAGCAATCAGTTATAAAGAAGAAGACAATAGATAAAGAGTTGATGTGGAGAACTCCGTTCTAATATATGACTAATTTGCATCTAATAGTGAGTGTGTATAGTTACATTAATAGTATCAAGGCATGCTGAGGTTGTTCCAGGGCACTAATGTATAATTAAATGTATCATGCTATTAATAAGCTTTCATATGCTTGTTATTTCCATGGAGGTCTTTGAATGTTTATTTCAATTATGTGTTGCAGGGACTTACAGCTGCAGGTTTGAAGAAGGAGGGAATTTTCATTGGTGACATAAATAGTGTGTACAAGAGAGGAAATACTATTGTGGATGTGAAAGTTGATACCTATTCTAATGTAAGAGAAGATCTTGCCATTAGAACTATTGTGACTTAAAAATTAGGATGTGCTGCATACTCATGCTATTATTTTCTGATGCAGAGTAAATTCTTCATCATTGAGACCCACGACTTAAAAATGTATTATATTTACTCAATGGCCTAAATGTTTTCTGCTAATCTACCTCTCTGTAGGTATCTACAAAAATAACTATGGTTGATGTCTTGCCAAGTACAAGAGCAGCATTGAGCTTCAGAATACCTGATCACAAGTCTGGCAAGGTCAGTGATTTCATCCTAGTGTGGAAAAAAAAGTTGTCATTCTGTCTATGGTTACAAGGAAGATGCTGTGTATTTTATACATCTATCCCGGGGATGCAACTGTATATTTTAAATGCACAAAGTCATTAATTTCTTTAATACACAAGACTTACCAAGTTTCTTTAAACGGGCAGTAGCCACAAAAATAGTGCTTTCTTTCATATGTCCAAATGGACATACTCGTAATTTTGACCATAGAGTGTGGTAGAATTGAAAATATGAAGATTAAGATGGGACAGAACAAGATCAGGGGTAATGGAGAACGAGTTAAACTGAAATCATATTTGTTTACATCAAAACAATATATTTTACTTCCATTCAAAATGTCAATGTTGATACATTACTGCAGTCAGCTTAGAAAGTAGGAGAGGCAAGTTGGAGGAAGGCAATTTGTTAGCTGGTATGGTACAGGCAAGGGAAAATGTACATTTATTAGATTTTATTTGTCTTTGAGGCCTCATAAGTTGGACTTGAGCTGCTGTCCAGACAAGAACAATTTTGCATGATGTTTTGCCGCTCTGAAGACTTGCATATATGCGCATTTGCCCATGGTAGCTGGAAACTTCTACTTTTGCAGCATATCTTGGCCCCTATTTACCCATTGTGCCTAAAATTTTAAATGAACGTGCAAAAAATCTGGTGGAAGTTTATCTCATTGGATATGTGTTGTTGTGCATGGCAGCTGCTCTGCATGGTGCTGGTTTAAGTTAACTAATTTTCTCTGCTCGAGGTTTAAAGTTTTAAATCAAATATATTTCCACTGCACAAGGTTTAATGTTTTCTTTTTCTGCCTAAAAGAAAAATAAATTAACATTTCTGCAAAACTTCAGGTGGCTTATATTCTGCTGTATGGCTGGCAAATTGCAGAAAATGTTATATTGGAAGTAGTCTTTGTTATTACAGCATGCAGAATGCTGAAATAAATATCTGACTATTTTATTATGTGCATACCTCAGTTGGATGTACAGTACTTTCATCATCACGCAGCCATCAATTCCAGTATTGGCCTTAATCCAAACCCTCTTTTGGAGATGTCTGCAACAATTGGAAGCAAAGATCTTGTTTTGGGTGGTGAAATTGGATTTGATACAGCTTCTGCTTCATTCACTAAGTACACTGCTGGGTTTGCTTTGAACAAGCCAGATTTCTCTGCTGCCCTTTTACTGTAAGTAACTATTATATTTCTCTGGAAATGTATAATAAGTGTTTGTTTAATGTAGAATGATTGAAACCTGGGTAGTAAGGATATACTTTCCTCTAACATAGGCTTCAGATGTCCTACATGATTGCAACATGAAATGAGCTGCAAAATATTGCAACTTAGTTGTAGCATTTATGATCATATGTGGTTACACTGTGTCCAATGCTAACAGTAATTCAAACTGTTCCTTGCAAAACAGAAAGTGGAACTTGTGCCTTTTTAATTTGTAGATTGAGGTGTCTGTTTTGATTTCAAATTTATAATTTGGGTATCATTAATCCCTGGGTATTTTATACTTTCCTGTTATTATGACTATTAAACTTAGCTCTGTTAAAGTCTTGGTGCTTACAGGTCTGCTTTGGGAGTCTTTTAACTCTTGAAAATTGAGAATAAAGGCTCTTATTGAAGAAAGAACATTGTTAACAAAAACCAGATTAGGCATCCAAAAATTTGATTTAGACTGAAATTCAAGGCTAATGTAGGTGGATCTTAAGGGAATCCTAGACAGCTGTCATGAGTATTTGAGCTTTAGTATCAGCAACAACAACATTGATATTATTCATTTATTTGCACTCATTTTTTTATTTTATACCCTGGGATTGAAATTAAAGAAAATGTTTTTTTGCACCATTAAGGGGTTGTCAATTACTTGTTTTTAGCAAGATTTAGTACATATTTGGAATTGAGGTGTTGAGAGCTGAAATTATAAGATACCAAATATTAGTGAAAAGTGAGTGGTCTTTGCTAAAAGTTGCGTTTATCGAGCACCTTTTCAGTTTTGTTTTCAAAGTTAAGGAGAAGCAAAGCAGTATCAAACAATATCCTTTATATTTGAGGCACTGCCCACTGGTATGCTGTTACTCAAGATTAAAATAAATTCCAACAAAAAGAGCTTACTCATTTGCATTATCTATCGGAGTTTTACCAAATGACTGATTTACATGACTATGAGAGTTTGTGCATGTTTCATATGGTCTAATCAGTTGTTTGATTTGTTGTTCTCTTTTCTTTCTAAATTCTTGGTTCTATAGCAATTGTGCCTCTATAATTCAGAATTCATTTTTTTTGTCTACTTAGGGCGGATAAAGGACAGGCAGTTAAGGCATCATACGCACATGCTGTGGATCCGTTCACTACAGTTGCTGCTGAAATGACTCATAGATTTTCAACCTATAAAAACAGTTTCACCATTGGAAGCGCTCATGTTGTAGATCCATTAACAGTGGTAAAAACTCGATTCTCTGATACCGGAAATGTTGCAATGCTATGCCAGCGAGAATGGCGACCCAAATCACTGGTAACCGTTTCTGCAGAGTACGATTCAAAGGCCATCAATGCAGCACCCAAGTTGGGTTTTGCTGTTGCTCTCAAGCCTTGACATGGGAACGACTTTGTGCTTTTTCTATAACTTAAAAAGGAATTCAACAAACACTTGATCCTGTTACAAAATTTTTCTTTCAAAACCCGAGAGAGGGCTACTTTCTGCGCCTTCATGTCAGAAAACCAAAAGATTTAGTCACGAGGCCTTGAAGGAAAATTCAAGCCCTTGAGGGGATATTGAACCCAGTTTTGGAAAATTTCATAAAACGTAGCAGTACCCAACATTTTTGTTGCATGTTATGAGATGAAAAAATTGATGGTTATTTCTGAACTTATCTCTGCTCCGTGATCTCTCACATGAATATGACTAGTGTTGTCTAGAGCACAGCTGTTCTGGCTTCAGTAAAGAATGCCCCTGCCTTCTCTTATAGCTCAATTTCCTTCAGCATTGATCCTACTGAAAACAAAGGAATTACATCCATGTGATTTGGTGTAAGATTAGGGGGGAAAACTTGTGTTGATGATTTTTCTTATTGCATTAAGAGTTCGTTGGGAAGTGCTTACAAAAAAAGTATTCATAATTTTCAATACATGAATTAATACATTATCGCGAACTCTTTATATATATATATATATATGTATATATCTCGTGAATAATAGTCAAAAGTCCAAGTCAAAGTCAAAGCGCTCTCTCTCTCTCTCTCTCTGTATATATATATAATTACAATACATAACTTAAATTGGAAATTATAAATATTATTATTTAATTTTAGTATGATTCTTTCATTTTTTTTCAACCGTCACAAGTTTGGGTCAAAGGAAGTGCTTAATACAGATGTGGTAGGTGAGAATTCAGAGTATAATTCCTTCTGGTAGAGAGACCTACTTTCTTGTACCAAGTCATTTGTCATTTGCATAATTCATTCATGATTTTAAGAATAACCTTATAAATGTTATGTTCACACGTGCCACTAGGGTTAAGGGTCATAATCGTAATTTAAGCAGTGCCCGGTAGGTTTCTGTTGTTCAAAGTTTTCAAGTAGATCGTCTTTCGCTGTCTTGTTAGTTGGCAGCCTCCCTATTTTGTTTTAGTTGAGCTTATGATATGTTTAGAAAAATATTCTATTTCAATTAATTATTTTAAATATTACATAATTATTAATTAATTAATTTTTTTGTAATTTTAATATAATCAAAATTCAACTTTTAAACTTTTTTATATCTTTTTTTTTAAAATTAATTGAATTGACTAAAATTCATGTAATATATTTAAATAATTGATAATATTATGGACTAATGTATTTTGACACTTGGCCACCCGTATCACATGTAATAAAATCGATTTGATAACAATAATACTAAATATACAGAGTTATATATTTTTCATATGATTTATTTTTTCTTAATTTTCATAAAAGTGTAAGTATAGAGTAATTATGTATCATCTATATGAATAAATTGATATAAGAGTTCTTACGAGTAATAGTACTCATTTAATAAACTCAAAAAAAAAAAAAATCAAAATTAAAGAGGAGAAATCATAGTTCCTCTTCATAATTTGACAAAATTATGATTAAAACCCTAGGGCCCCTCAAAGTAATGTTTATTATAGTTATGACATTGTTACTCCAATAATAAATGAAATGCTAGGCTCTAATTATTGAAATTTAAATTCAATATCTAATTGGCTACAAAAAATATATATATATATATAAATTTATAAAATAGTCGTAATAGAAGTAGGTGAGAGTGTGACACGGTGAACACACATCATGTCACACTCTACCACATAATTATTTTAATGAAATTTATATTATTTTAGTTAATAATGTAAGCTTAATTATATATAATCCATGTATTAATTTGCTTTGAGTGGGATTAAATTGATTGATTTAAAAGATATGAAATAGGGTTAGAATTTGGATTTCAAATTTATTTATGGGTATTATCACTAAAACAATTCCTTATAATGATATATCAAAAAAATAAATTAAATTATTATTTTCATTTAAAAAAATTACTTATGAGTTACAACTTTTTTTTTTTAATTTAATTCAAGCCATAATTAAAATTTTAAAATTTTTACTGTTATTATAACAAAAATATTAATTAATTAAACTAACACGAATCAAATTAAGTTAGCTTTCTTTAAAAATATATATATATATAATAATTATAATTTGCCCAAAGCTTTTAACTTTTGTTTCACTATCACAAGTCCGGTCCCTAAAATAATTAAATAGCACAAATATTTTTTAAAAAATTTTATTAAAATTTTGTTTGATACTAAGATGCTATGATTTCAAAATAATAGTTATTGCAAAACAAAAGTATTACATATTTAATGGTAATAGAATATAAATTTTACTAAAATAAACATTAGAAAATTATTTTTAAATTATGTTAAACAAACATGACAACCTTAAATGAATGCACAAAGACAAAACATCATTATCAACTAATAGCAACGACTTCAATTGCAATGGTGCTATCAAAGAAATAACACCACATATGCCATCATCTTATCCATTGCTGATTATTAGATTATTTAATATTATATGAATCTTTTTTTTTCATAAAAAAAAGTAAAAATAAAAAAATTAATGAATAATATAAATCAAGCAAAATTGATTTTTCTCGGTTCTCTTTTTAAAATTTGCATAAATATACATTTAACTCATCCTTAATTTGAGTATGAATTAAATTTGAATATTAATTGTTTTTGTACTATAATAATTGTGATTAATTTAATTAATTGACAATTATAAAAACAAATTTCAAAAGCTTTAATTCTTAAATAACTTCATGACAAAAGTTAGACTAAAAATAGCAACGAGAAAAGCAATCATAATATTATTATAAAATATAATTTGACGAGGTTAATTAAACGAAAGTAAGTGTGTGTATGATATTATTATTATTTTAAAAACGATCAAGTGACGTCGTTAATGGCGTGTGCATGGTCTAGTTGAGATTTTCTGAAACACTTTCGTGCGGAAATTGAAATCACTTTTTAATGATAAACAAATTTAGCAGTTGTAGTTGTTGTGGGATGTCGTTTAGTGCAAAACGACCTACTCCAAAGTCGTGTGAAGGCAAGCGAGTTAAGCACAAGGCAAAGCAGCTGCGGTAGGTAACATCCTACGTGGCACATGATTATGGATTTCTAGTCAAAGGTGACTTCCACATACACATGACCTATATTTTTTCTAAAATAACTTTTTTGTAATCCAAAAATGCCCTCACACCAACCATCAATGATCAAAAGAATACATATATATGTATATATATGTGTGTGTGTGTGTGTGTGTGTGTGTGTATATGTGTGTGTGTGTGTGTGTGTATATGCATGTAGATGGTGCTTATACGTGTATGTGTTTGAGAACATAAGTTTTAAAGGCATGCATTGAGAAACAACTCTTGATCACTTTTATTGATGTACAAACAAAATAAATTAAAAAAATTATTAAGATTTTAAAAAGAGTAATAACTTTAATATTGTTATACTATTTACATATGCCTTATTATAATAAATATATAGAAATAGTATAATAATATCGGATTAATTTGTTTAAATGAATTTGTATTAAAAATTATAGTAATACACAATTTAATCCCAATAATTTGTTTTATTATAATGGAAAGGCATTTAAATTTCGTTATTTTATAACTTGATTTTGTTTTGGGGGCACATAGGAACACAATCCTAGACTTTATGCTCCCCTCTCAAAATGGCACTTATGTGGCAAGAACAATTTAGTACAATATAAGGAAAATTAGTTAGGTGGGCATGTGTCCCATTGCAGTTTGGAAATTTCATTGTGTGATTATGTATATAATATTTCCCAATGTCTTGGGTTGATTTAGAAATTGTTTGTGAAGTTGTACCTTTGAATTGACAAAGTCTACAACTCCAAATCAGCACTATCTCATTCCCACCAGCTCCCTTTCTTGT
>CP135562.1:1236478-1325344 GCA_032401905.1 Swietenia macrophylla | reverse complement strand
AAATTCTTATTTTCTCTTATAATATTTTATATTCTTAACTCTTAAAAATTTAATAATATATAAATATAAAATATAATAAATAATTCAAATTTTATTTTAATTAATTTTTTTATTTTTTTAAATTTTTAATAAATAAAAATTAATTTAAAATATAAAAAATTAAAAAAAATTCAAATCATTGAAACTTACAGTATTTATAATTAATTATTATTGGCCAGGTTACCTAAACGATCCTGAGGCAACAGAGAACACTATAGACAAAGATGGATGGTTGCACACTGGTGATATAGGGTTCATTGACGGTGATGATGAACTTTTCATCGTGGATCGCTTGAAGGAACTGATTAAGTATAAAGGTTTCCAGGTGGCGCCGGCTGAGCTCGAAGCTATGTTGATTGCCCATCCTAACATCTCCGATGCAGCTGTCGTACCGTAAGTCTTCCTACAACCTACCGCATTGTGTCATTGTGTGTGTTACTGGGATTGGAAACATTAAACACTTAGTGCGTGGTTGGTGTTGATGTGGTTCAGCATGAAAGATGAGGCTGCAGGAGAAGTTCCTGTTGCGTTTGTGGTGAGATCAAACGGCTGTAAAATCACCGAGGATGAAATCAAACAATACATCTCAAAACAGGTAATTTTTTTTTCTATTTATATAAATACTACGAGATTGTTTAATTCCTGTTTGGATCACCGGAAAATTAGGTTAAATGGAAAAAGTAACCCCATGTGACATGGTCATACATAGATTGTCCCCTTACCCTAAAAATCATTTATTTTATGCAACTAATGAAGCAAAAGTCAGTTAAACAGTCCATTCATATTAATCAATCTTTCCCACTCCATCCTTATTACGGCCTTAAATTAAATTGCACCGCCAAAACTGCTTATTCACATAGAAAAAATAAAAAATTATATTTATCTAGACTGTACACACCTTAAACACAGAAACGACAATTTTCACTGTCCTTTTATGCCTAGCGCACAATGAAGAACAAAATTATTTCGTGTTTACAATGGACACAGTCGGAATTTACATTTTTTTGGTAAACTGGAATATTTGTTAATATCGCTGAACAATTTGCAGGTTGTTTTCTACAAGAGAATCAATCGGGTTTTCTTCACGGACTCAATTCCCAAAGCTCCATCAGGCAAAATCCTGAGGAAGGACTTGAGAGCAAAGTTGGCCGCCGGTGATCTGCCCAATTAGGTAAATTTGTAGTAGAAGTTTAGGGCAGAATGGATGTGGTTTTTTTTTTCCGTAACGGGGTGGAAGAGAATCACAATTATCTTTAAGGAACAATGCAAAGATCCGAAACAAAAAGAAAGGGAGAAAGATTGTAGAGCTTTGTCTGAGTTTGTTTTTGTATATGGTATCATGAACAATTCAGGATTGCTGTGTAGAACAACAAAGTTGAAACCAAAATGGCTGGTCATGCTTGTATTTTCTATTTATTCAATTGTTTCTTTTTCTGTATTTTTCTTATTGATGAGGTAATTAATATATTGTTATGATTTCTTTCTTTAATTTAGAGCCCGTTTGATTGGCGATAAAAATTATTTTAAAAATTTAGAATACAATTTAAAATTTTGAGTTGTATTTTTAATATTCAAAACTTTGTTTCATCTTGTTGGTAATGAATTTTTGCTAACCAGTTATCAAAAGATTTTTAGTTCCTTGGTTCTCAATTCTCAATATTATCCTTCCTAATTTTGGCCGCAAAAAAGACTAGAATCAAAAGATCCCGAGATATCCAACAAAAACAATTCGATACTTAATCCAAAGAATATTTTATATTAATGATAATAAAATGAGAGAGATTGAATATAATAAGATTCACTTACCCTTTACTCTAAAGTTGATTTGATTTTTATAGATTTCATCAAAAAGTTATCTTAATCAATTACTCTACTAATTGATGAGTAATTATTTTATTTATAGGATAATTATTCTGTATTTAATGAGTTATTATTTAATCTTTATTAATGAATAATTATTAACGCATAATATTTATGACTCATTTAAAGTCATTTTTGATAAAGATATTTAATATTTAAAAACTCATAAGATATTTAATATAAAATTTGGAAATGTTTAAAATACAAACTTATGTGATAAAATTATATTACTATCGCTTCTCTTGTATAAATTTTACATTTATTCTTGTGTAAATATACAATCCACGGTGATGATAAATTATGATATTAATTTATAAAAATAAATTTGTACTTAAGTTTATATATAGGACATTACTATTTAATTGCCAAAATGGGGTAGGTTTTGATTCACCAATATTTGACCTCAAAGACAAAAATAAATAAAAGGTTTGGATCACTCATAGGGCTAGAATACTTGGCCCATGCACCCTCAGATCTAAAAAGAAGAAAGGTAAAGCCCAACAGTGATAAAGTATGAAATAAAGATTTTTTTTTATGAACGGAGCAGCATTAAAAAACTAAGATACAAAGGAATTATGGACTAAAATTATTAATTTTTATTTGAGAATTTTTAATATAATCTGACGGCAGGGACCCATATGACAAAATACTAACCAGGTTTGTATTTTTGTGAAAATTCAAAGATCCATATGTTGGTATCTGCAGAAAATCCCTATTTGATGTGATCCAAAGAAAGTCAAGAAAAACAAAATCATTAACCCATTAAAATTCAGTCATAATTAGAGCCTAATTGATTACTTCCATAGATATATTATGAAAAGAGGTCAAATTTACGAAAACTTTCAGAGATTAAATAATGAATATTGATCTTACCAATCAATACCCACCAATAAGTTTATTGAAATCTAATCACACCTGGAAAAAGGGAAGCATATTTTGTACGGGAAGATACTATACTAGTAGATATCCCTTATCTTTCAAAACAAGTGGATTACACAGTTTGTGAAGCTGCTGCTGCTGCTTGACAATGAATTGCATGCCAAGCAACACCAAGCTTTTCTTCTGTTTTTGTCTGTGATGTCTTCGTTCTGTGTTGATAATTTTTGTGCTGTTATTTCCCACAGATGAAAAGAGATGAATGGACCTGACACATGGTGAGCAATTAAACACTAGATAGAATTTTATCTTCGTTGCCCCACTCAAAGAGCCTGAGTGGTGAGCTAACGTGTCCATTTTTATTTCCCATGGTCAACTTATATAGGTCACTTGTCTGCCACCACTCACTCGCCATTAAAACCAAAATAAACCCTACTTTCTCTGCTGTTCTGTTCTCATGTTAAAGAAGCTTTTCCACCTCCTGTTTTGTCCTCTTAGTTATCTCGGCTCTTGGGTTCCTGAATGTGAAAACACTGTTTAGTTCCTAACATTTATATGCGGATTCACTTCACTTAGAATTATGAGGCATGAATAAACTAGCATATATATGGTCCACGCCTTTCATCCTTCATCCAAATTCATTTATCTGTCTTCTTCTTCTTCTTCTTCTATTCAACAATAAATGCCGACAAAACAAAAATAAAGTTTCTCAATGGAAATTTAGTATCAAAGTATAGTGCTAACTAGTTCTATTCTCAAAGAATAGTTCTATTGATTAGATCTTTCATAGTACAAGGAGAAGTAGGGGCAAAGTTCCATGCCTTGAAAATTAGTTTTGTTTTTAGAAAATATGAAAAATAATAATATTTGTTCATAATCTTGTTGAACTAACTTATTATTATGATTTAATAAATTTATTTTATAAATTTATATTTAAAATTTTTTATTTATTTTTTAAAAGTATTTAATTATACTTAAATTGAAATTAATTAGAATTTGAAAAAAATATTATCATAAATATTAAAAATATATTAAAATATAAATAAATAAATATAAAATAAGTAATATAATTACAATTCATTCAACCATTTAATAATCATATCGAGTTAAAATTTATATAATTTAACATAATTATTACGTAAATTGAGTTTGAGTTGATTGATTTTAACACGACATGAATATAAATGATACGAATATTATATGATAATTTAAATTGTCACTAATATTTTTAAGTTTTTAAATTAATATTTTTATTTAAAATTTATTTTTATATGCTAAGAAATCTAAAGATTGATCGAACTTTTCACGCCAATTTTTAAAGTGAATAAGTTTAAATTGTATCTATGCTTCAATTCTAAAATTATTTTTTTATACTAGAAATTTAAACAAGAGGTTTAGGGCAAGACTAATCCTAATCACACCTTCAGCTACTTGTACTGCTAAAATAAATAAATAAACCAATGAAAAGAGTTCTTAACACTTAAATTGTCCAATTATAATATTCGTTGGTCTTTATAATTAGCAGCATTGGCCTGTCATACATCTTACATCAACTGCTAAAACATACAAGCTTGTATTGAGAACAAAATAAACGCTACTTTCCATTCTCATGTAAAGAAACCTTTCGACATTGTCTTTGTCCTCATCTCTTTCTCTTATTACTTGCTTCCTGCCGAAAGAAAAGTATTGATGCAACACATATATGCATCTCACTTCGTAATTATTAAGCACGAAGAGCAACTTAAAGTCTAGAATATGGTCCACGCTTGCCCTTCTTCTTTGGCCATCTGTCTTATTTCCTTTTCGATCTATTTTCTCAGTTTTCTTTTTCACAATAAAGGACAGATATACAGCTTGTATTGGCACAACATTTATAGCAGAACCAATAGACATAGACGCATCATTTTGTATAAGAAATTACTGGTCATAAGGGCTAATCAAATAAGTTATAATAACGTCGAAAGAACTTTGAGAAGCACTTTGAAAAGATTAGAGGATTTAAACTTTTTTGTTGAGAAATTTAATTGATATGATATTAGAGTTAAGATCTTGTAATCTAAACTTAATATTTCAATCTTGATTTCAA
This sequence comes from Swietenia macrophylla, assembly GCA_032401905.1. Taxonomy (NCBI): domain Eukaryota; kingdom Viridiplantae; phylum Streptophyta; class Magnoliopsida; order Sapindales; family Meliaceae; genus Swietenia; species Swietenia macrophylla. The sequence goes on along the minus strand of CP135562.1, from coordinate 1,320,483 downwards.
CAAATTTATATTCATTTAAAATTAAATGGCCATTTTATGTGATGGGTATGCTAAGAGTACTTAGTTTATCACTAATAATGTTGAGCTTTCATTAATAATTAAAATTTTTGTGTTAAGTGAATTAATTAAATAAATTAAGACAAAAATCATAGATGGATAGAGAGAAACTAGATTAAAGAACTTAAATTTGATGTAGTCCCATTAGAGAGAGATGTTTAAATAGATGGACAATGAAGTCTCTTAGTCATGCAATGAAAATAATCAATCGAAGATCATGAACATCGTATCTCTCTTCAAATTCCTAGGTTTATTTATATTGCAAAGAATATTGTTATAAATTAATATCATATTATGTCATAATAATTAATTAGTTATAAAAATATAATTTTGCATTTTGAATTTTTATCTTGAAATTTTTTTTTCTCTAAATAGAGGATTAACTTCTAATTATCATTTAATAAATTTAATATAATATATAATATTATATTGATCAAATAAATGATCAATTATTACCAAATTTTATGAAACGAGATATCAAATTTTAGTAAAAAAATAAATAAATTTTATTAAACGTTAGTATTATTAAATATATTTTTAATTTTACTTTCAAAATCAATTAGAAACATTTCATATACCAAACATATTCTTAAAGGAGTTTCTAAAAATTAGAGGTCAAATCAAAATCTTAACAATATCTTGTGGAGTATTCTTGCAGCCAAAGATACCAATAAATTACATGTTAATGGATCCAAAACTAAAACAGAGAAAAAACAAAAAAGTTCAGGAAGTGCGGGCAAAAGGTAGGTTAAAGGGGGACCATACACTTTAGATCATCACTGTGACCGAGCACCAAGAACAAAACTCATAGCAGCCAAAGAATAAGAGCACTGAAAACTAAAGAGAAAAACAAAAGCGAATACCAAAAAAAAAAAAAAATTATGATGATATCAACCTTGTTACAAAACTTGTAAACGCAAATGTATATATTATAAACAAGTAATAAAATAATGAATGAATATTATTATCATAAAAATTAATTATTTATATTTTAAATATTAATTTATACAATTTTAATTTTATTTTAACATTTCAAGGTATTTAACTTCATCGAAATTAATTCACTAATATTCCATCTGTTTTTAATAATTAAAACTTAAATTGATAATCGATAATAAAAAATATCATAATTCATTTGTTAATATTTTTTATTTCAGAATTATAACGAAATTATTTTAAAATATTAACATACTATATTTCTATATAAATTAGAATAGTTAGAAATACAATAAGTATTATAGTTCTACCAAAATGATTATACAAAATTAAAAAAAATAATTTCCTATCTTATATAGATATTATGTCATTCAATACAAGAACTAAATCATAAGTATCTTTTTTTAAAATTTTATTATGAATTCCAAACTATTTACCTAAAAGCACTCAAAAATGGTATAGAATGCTTAATTGATGAAGGTAAATTTTAATTATTTTAAATAAATAAAAATTATAACATTATAATTGACGATATTCTAAGTTTAAAAAATAATTTTAGTTCATAATAAAAGAAAATAATATCCTAATTATTATATTGAACATCTTTAATAAGAAAAATTAAATCAAAATTAAAAGCTAAAATAATGAAATTTTAGTTTTTTTCTAAGCTCCACAAAATTTTTTTTTCTTTTTGTTCTTCTTTTCTTTTGTCGTTTGGTGGCTCTCCCATTAGCTCTCTTAGTGGCTCTTTTATATATGTTTTGGAGAAGTACTAAAATAATTCACAACTTTTTTTTGGATGATTGGGAGAAGAATTATTTTTTTTCTATTTCAACACACTGCGCTCAGGCCCTCCTTACGGGCGTTTAGGCGCTCAGTACTATTCATGCACTGTAGCTAAATACTGTAGCATATTACTGTAGTAAGTCGTTATTTAACACATTGTGGTAGTGCCCAGGCGCTACAAATCAACGCCTAGGCACTGTTGCTTTTGGGTTTGGTGGCTTATTTTGTACTATCTTTCTCCGTTTCAATGCTTAAACCTCAACCCTCTGTTTTCTGTTTTTTTTTGAGCCATTTTAATATTCATAAAGCATATGAATTTTATTAAGTGTTCTCATTGATAATTTTTTTTAAATCCTGTAAAAATAAGCAAAACATTCATTAAAAAATTATAAATTTTCAAAAATTATCTAAAAATTAATCCAATGATATCTAAAAATGCAAGTGTAAAATCCACTTATCAAACCTCCTGCACATAACACAAATAGCCACTTCACAACACAAAGAGGTGTTATATCCTCTTGTTAACTAAACTATTCACTACAGTCAACAATTTAAACCCATATTTTACATCATAAAATGGTAGAACATAGAGAAAAAAGAGAAAAGAGTTGCCGAAAATTTTTAAAATAAGGTATACGTTTTAATGTTAAGTTACCACTTAGATCTAAAAGGTAAAGCTAATAGATAAAGACCCAAACAATAATATTAAGCTCTAGGGACCTATTTTATGTTGAAGACTGACATCAAGTTGGTTTGGCACATTTGGATGATTAATAGGTTTAGCATGTGAACTAAACTGAATAAAAATAATTCCAAACGCATTTATCAGAAATACAAAAATATATATATATATATATATATAAATTTACAATAAGTGAGGTAATTCAAACGCAAAATAACTTGATCAATTTGTTCTAATACCGTCTTAAGTTAACGTTTAATGCAAAAATTTAAGCCCAAGAATAAGCACTTAAACAATAATATTAAGCTCTAACAATTAATATTTTTGGTGCAATGAAGACTAAATTTATTGAAAAGAAAGATGAAGTTAAGATATGTAGTGAGCTTTACCCTATACAATACAAGTAACCAAAAAAAAAAAAAAAAAGTAGTGAAAAATGTCTAATTCCACGTGTAGGCAGAAAAGAGACCAAGAGTGATTATAACGAGCTTCCTCCACAGCCCCGTTATATTTGTAAAATCCGACAAAACACAAACATATCCAGCACCATTTCCATACGAGTATCTTAATTCTTAGGGTATCTCTTTTATTTAAACCCAAAAAACCAGAGAAATTCTCTCTCACATCTCATCACTGCTCTTTACCCAAAAGATGCATTTCCCCATGTGAGTCTCTATCTTCTTTCCATGCTTTGTTTGAATTCAACAAGCTGTGATTTCTTTTTCTTTTTTTCTTGTTTGTTTGCTCAAATTATTACATGTCGTGTCCAGTTAGAAGATAAAGAGAAAGAACGAGGAAAAATCATTGCTACACGAAACTGTAAGTACGTATCCAAAGAGTTTAAATATATAATTAAGTTGTTTCATAGCTCCCTTATGCTCTTGTGGGTTTGTTAAAGTACAAAAAGACACATACCATTGACTGATATGATTTGCATATTATATGGTTTTCATTCAAAGGAATTAATGTTCCTAGCTTGGAATCTTATAAAAAATTTTCGGACTAAGGAGTAAACAAACCGAAAGAAAACAGTAGGTAGTTTCTTGGTTTGTGTTGTGTCTGTGATTAACAGACAGTGTTCAGCGCAATCACAGCCGACCTGCGAGAATATGATCCCACAATCATGGTGTAATGTAGCTGCTCTTTTTTTTTTTTTTCGTTTTCGTTAATTATTATTAGGTTAATGAATTCAAACCCTGTCTGTTTTTATAAAATACTTTTTCTGTTCCAATGTGGGGTAACACATAGTGGAATTAATTTGTCTGCTTTTCTACAGCTTCAAATCCCATACCCATGTGCTAGCCTTTGTTCACTATTGCCAAAATATTAAGAGAAAGACTGGAAGAAGAAGATGAAAACTGGATATGATGCAAGGTAGACGACTTAAAACCTGGGTGCACAGATGCAGCAAAATAAATAATCATAATAAAATAAAAAAAATAAGGGTCATTACGATAAACAAGATCTCTTTTCTACAATTCCTAAAACATTTTTTTTCTTCATTTCTTGGCATTCTGGCTGAATACCTCTCTTCTATTCATTGTAGACGACGTGATTTATGATCATAGGATTTTAGGGTTCTTTTACTGTGGTACCACGTTTATTTAGTAGCTAGATACTCGTCATTTCTTTTTCTTTGATCGTATAATCTGTTAATTCAATAGTATAACATTAGTGAGTGAAATAATTATGTAATGACCACGGATTATGGAAAGTAGTGCTTAAGCAATCTGATTATGGTACAGAAATCTCTTGGATTTGGATATGGCTTCTCTAATCATTCTGATTATTGAAGTACGGTCTGGGAACATCATGTAGTGTTGTAGTAATTATAAATAATTAATGGGTTCAATGTAGAGAGACTGCATCTAGTCATTCTGTACGGTTGCATGATAATTCAGTGCACCACGACGATAATTCGGATTTTTTAAAAAAAATTGTGAGCAAATTATGTATTGTAAATCGTATGTGTCTGTTATCATGTTGCGTGTTTAGTCTAGTCAAGAGGGGTTTATCTTGTTGATTATGTATTACTTATTTTTAGCAAATTGATTAGAGCATATACGGTCTCAACTGAATGCTGATAAAGACGAGAGAGAGTAAAGATTAAAACAAAATGGGATTGGACCCATGATTAGATTGATAAATTCCATAGATTCACAAGTGTTTTTATTTAATGATTAAATATAACTCTCTTAAAATTTTCAATTCGTTTAATATGGTGGGATTTTTTTTTTCCTGTGAACCGACAAGGGAGTCGAAATGCTGCCATTAATGGAGGCGACAACCCTTCGATTCCCCGCTGATATTTGCAGCTACATGTCTCTGGTTCTCTCTCTCTCTCTCTCTCTCCTTCAATTTTTCACTCTTTCTACTATTTGTGGTTGCAGGAACAGTGAATCTTTGGCCATCTCATATTGCCAGATAAACTTTCCCCTCCTAGGCTTCACTTTATAACTTCACTTCTCTTTTCATCTGTCATATCCTAGAGTTTTCAACGAAACTCTTACTCTCTTGATGTCTCCCTCTTTCTTTCTCTCTCTTTCATTGCTTATTAAACAGTCGCTCACTCTTCTCAATTGCATTCAGCCCATTTCTTTTTGTGCTGTCTCTGTAGCTCGTTAGCTTCTTCTTTTCTTTCCTCTCTCGCTATGGATTTCCAACCTAACACTTCTCTTCATTTGAGTCTACCAAACAATCAGATTAATCTAGAACTGGTTCTTGAACCATCATCTTCTTCTTCATCAATGCCTCACAGTCCAGCTGAACCCAGAATATTCTCTTGCAACTATTGCCAAAGAAAGTTTTATAGTTCACAAGCCCTTGGGGGCCATCAAAATGCTCACAAACTCGAACGAACCTTGGCGAAGAAAAGCAGGGAGTTAAGCTCATCTGTGAAGGCTCATGGAGGGTCAAACTCAGCCAGGTCAGGATCTAGCATTAGCGGCTCGAGCCATGGTATACGTATTAATTCAACTCTTGGCGGGTTTGAGCATCAGGGTCATGCTGGTAGGTTTGCTAGTGAATTGAGCCATGGAAGAAGAGAAATGAATTATAGTTCCATGAGTTACAGACCCGAGAATGTTCATCAAGAGGAGTTTAATCAGCTCGACTTGTCTTTAAGGCTTTGAGTATGGCGCTAGTATTTGAATTGTATTTTCATTATGATGATTTTTACTGTAGTATCTGATATGCAAATATATTTCAATTGAAAAAAAAAAGGTAGAGGCAGGGAACTGATTCAAGTTCATTCAATATTGAAGAAAATTGAAAAGTTATTAGAAGCAGAGATGCTGAATTTTTTTTTTTATTTTCTCAGACATATGTGATGGTCAACTGAATTATTCCTGTCTTCCTTATTGTAAATTACATTACATTATTTACATAATGTAGTGATTATGTATTGAGCATGAAGAAGAATTCTGGAGGAAAAAAAAGCCATGTACAAGGCTGAATTAATGATGATAGACTGACAGCGTACAGTTACTGTCACTGAAGTATTATTCCAACTAAATTGTTCTGATGCATGTCTTAAATTCATCAAATCGGGAATAGAAGCTCAGATTATTAAAATAAGCCTTTTCATATTTTCTTCTTGCTCTAAATGAAGGAATTAGAAATTAAGTTATTGAAATTATTGCTGTGGAAAACGATGAAGAAGATCCCTGGTTATCTTGTAAGATAGCTGCCTACCTATTCAGTTCATGTCTGGTTTCCATTTTATGCTGAAATGTGAAATGAATTAATTTTTTTCAGCTATTTTGGCAGACATTATATATAGTCAATGGATTACGTAAGTAAAAGAAATTATCTTTAGATTCATTCAAACAATCATATCCGGAAGATATGTTAACGTCTATCATAATTGTACTCTTACAAGTTCAATTTGCGAGGAAGGAATCCAATTTCTTGAGCAGATCTAATAAGCCTACCCCAAATTGCTAAGTTGTCTAATAGCTAGCTTCAAATCGCGCAATATATATTTCAGTAAATTTTCTTCCTTCAAAGCTTTTCCATTGTTTCCTTGTAGATGTGTAAAAGGTGGAAATTTCGTTCGTCTAATTCAACACATTCATTCATGCGAGCTTCTCAAAGCTATTCAATCTATAGCTCCTAATACAGAGATGAAAATTCAGTTTTCTTTGTGGTTTATAAATGAAGTCTAGGCCAACTTTATTTCAATATTAAGAAGGGAAAAAAGTTTGAAACAAAGAAAAAGGAAATAGACTCATTATACTTAGCATGTTTGCATCTAAACCTAAGGCTACTCTATTAACTAATGGCCATTTACCTCAATTTGGAGTGTAATGAGGTATGCTAAATTTCTTTATTATCTTATTAAAAAGGGACATTAATTAGTAGCCTATATCTATAGGTGTCTTTTCCCTTATCGTGATATTAAAACCTTTAGAACAAAAGGTAGGGTTTTTATTTTCTCAGGCATCTTCTTATTTGCCCAAGCATGTATCTTCTTTTGATCTCATTTTTACTTAAACAGACATTAAAAATTTAAACTAAGTACCTTATATCAGCACAGGTCCAAATTCATTTACCGTGGCAAAACACACACACACACACACACACGTGTGTGTGTGTGACGAAGGACATTAGTAGTACAGAAAATTTTCTCATTAAATGGTACACATGTAATGTCTTTTAAGGTCGTGTGTGTGTGTGTGTGTGTGTGTGTGTGTGTGTGTGTGTGTGTGACGAAGGACATTAGTAGTACAGAAAATTTTCTCATTAAATGGTACACATGTAATGTCTTTTAAGGTCGTGTGTGTGTGTGTGTGTGTGTGTGTGTGTGACGAAGGACATTAGTAGTACAGAAAATTTTCTCATTAAATGGTACACATGTAATGTCTTTTAAGGTTGTCCTATCTTATTGTTCAACTTAGTGATAACTAATATTCATCGTGGTCCATGCCTTATAACTTTTACTCCTTAACCTCATGGATCAACAACGGTAAGCTCTTCTCTTGTGGTCCATCTTCTATAAATATTAGAACTTTAATCTATCTACCATTCATTGAAATTGAATATGCTTCCTCGTTGGATCTCATTTTCCTGCCTGATATAATTATTTTCTTGTTATTATTCAAGCCAAAACAAGACATGTCTCTTTTCTTTAAATCTCTATAATACTTTGTATCTTAATTAGATTGGTTATTATGTTGTAATTACTCCTGGTAACTATGACAGCTGAATTTGGTCTTCTTATTTGACGGTGCATATAGGAAAGATTTTTAGTAAATTAAGTAGCTCTGTCTGCAGAAATATTTCATCGAAATTAAATTCCTTGATAACGAAATTAACTAATTATTTATTAGTGGCAAACCTCTTGTGTTGTTCCTATCATAACGCGATCACGGTTGATGATATGATGTAAATTAATTGGCTGTCCAACTTTCATGATCATTTTAGAATAGAGTTAGCGAAGATGCAATTATTTAATTCAATTAATGGACCACATTGAGTTTTGCTAATTTCTGAAAATTAAGCAGAAGATTAGACAAACTGATCATATTTGCTTGTTGATGTAAAACTCAATAATTTTTAAAGAGAGAAATTAATTAAAACCTCTATAAAAAAACACACACTCAAATTAACCTAAGGAGTTAAATAAAAAAACTCACAAATGATGCAATATCGTATATAGAATATTCTATTGGTATATTTCTTTTGCATACATGATCTTTGCTGTAATTTTTTGTTTAATGTAACTAAGGGCTGCTCTAAGTTTTTGGATCCCAAATGAATTCTTAAAGTAAGGCTTATATGAATTTAATGTTGGTCGTAAAATAAATTATAATGCACAATTTATTTTAAATTTAAGATTATGATATTTAGTTAAATTTTGTAGTCAATAAGATGTTTATGTCGACTAGCCCTTTGTCACCACTAAATATAACTTCTAGAAAGTAAAATTCATTAAGTTCACTGATAACCAGGGACATCTTACAGTACAATATAAAAATTACACGGGAATGAATCAATAGAGTGCATTTTATGAAAAATCTGGTTAATGGAGTGTTATTTCGTACAGCAAATAGTATAGGGGTAATGAAATCTAGATCCCTAATATTTTAAAATTTTATCAATGAGAACATAATTCCTTTTTTAATGTCAAACAGATCTCTAAATCTAACTTAAATAAACAAATTATCCTTACAGCAATGCATTTTAAGTTTTAACAACAACATTACCGAGTATAACTTAACACAAAAGAATATTTTAATCATTTCAATTAGAATTATGGACTGGCTTGAAAAATTATGATAAAGAAGGGACCCGGATGTTACTAGACCAAATATCAAAGGAAATTTAACTTGACAAAAGTTGTTTCCACTGCTACTCCAATAATTTTCAGCGTCTAAGTTGGGCAAGTCACAAGGATAACTCTCTTGAGATAATGTTTCACTTCTGCAAACTCTTTTGAGATAACCATGATTTTGTCTTGATTTGATGCCTTAAACCAAAGTTGAGAGAGACTTAACCCAATTTAATTGACACAAAGATTAGGCTATTTTACACGTAATAAATGCTTAAGGGCCCAATGTCCTTTGGAGTATACTTAGTGTTTATAATTAACAAGGATAAGAATACAATACATATAATTATATCAAACTTAGTTAAGATATATTTCATATAGTTTATATTTTTTAATATAAAATTTAAAATAATTAACATAATATTTAAAATAAAATATATAAAAAATTTAAAATACGAATATAAAATATAAAATAATTAATATAAGAGTTAAAAAATTAGATATATCTTATATATAATATATTGTATCCAAAATTGATTGTATCTTATTCTTAAGTCTTCTATTGCAGTTTGGAATCTTGGACATGTCCCTACAAGAAAATAACGTAACATTAAATAGTTTTCAAGCCTGTCATAATCTTTGGTTTAGTATGATTTTAAAGTCCCAAAACAACTCAGTTGTGTTTGAGCATGTCAATATGTGTGTTCCATGTGATGCAAGTGTTCATTTTCATGGAAGATGGCAACGCATTTTAACATTTTATAAAGTATCTTCTGCTTTTGATATACTCAGTAAAAGATAATAGACAAAAGAGCACTAGGTTTTCTCTGACAATGATTCAAGGAAAAGAAATAAAGGAGAATAAAGGAGAATAAAAGATAGATAGTGAAAAGAGTGCTATACTATTGGGCGGAAGAAATGTGAAGAAGCTTAATTAGATTACCATTAGCATACTAAGTTTTGATAGATGTAAATATGCATTAAGTTAAAAAATTCAAATACAAAATCATATTAATGGGTAAGATGGTTGTATTGCACTAATAATTGCTTCCATTTGGTGCTCATTGAATTCAAGTTAGAGTTCACGACGAAAAAATTTAAGAATTTATAGATATGAGAAATTTTTCTGTCTAATAAATCAATGTTTTGAGTTAAATACTTACTTTTACATAAATTATATTTTATATAAATAAATAATATATTTTATTATATATATATATTGATGTAGAATATATTCGATACGTATATATATTTTTTACTCTATATAAATATATCTACGTAGATTATATCCTACACAAATAAATGGTGAATAAAAATGATGAGAATCATAAAAATTATTGTAAGTCTCTAGTGCATGCTTTTCTTTTGGACTTTACATTGATCGGGCTTGGTTAGATTGGGCTACAATTCTTTAAAATAGTTGGTCCTAACAGTTTTCTTTGGGCTTCAGTCTTAAGAATCCAATACAATAGTACAAAATTATATATATCTGAATTGTTTTAAGATAATTTAATAATGTTTGCCAAATGAATGGTCCCTCAAAAAATATGATCATTATTTTCCTAATCTTCTCCTTTGAAAATGATTAATTGATTTTAATTTAATCTATTTCTTATTTGCTTACTTATTACATAAATATAACCCAATTATCTTTTAATTGCATAGGTTGAATTAAATTTTAAGTCATTTATATTATTTGAAAACATTTCAAAAGTTAAATTAACTATTGCTTTCAAAATAATTATTTTAAAAATTTACTCTGATTTTTTCTTGCAACATAAAAATTGAGCATAAAGGTCTTCTCCTTTTTTTTTTTTCCCTTTCAATATATAATTAAATAATTAAATGTATGTGGGGGTCATATTTGGAAATTGGGTACATTCAATGCATTTGTATTTTATTTCATTTTTCATTGTAATTTTTAATTCTTTTATTGCAATTTTTAATTTATAAAAGTAACAAAAGAATTAAGTAATACCACGAAAGAATTGAAGATTATAACGAAAAAAATGTGATAGAGTAAAAAGGTATAGAATGTACCCTAACTTTACCTGTATGTGCATGTTGATGAACGTGCAACTCCTTTGCTCGAATAATGCAAATGTTAGTTGAGATATTTATTGTGGAAAACAGCTTGTGCATTAATGTAAGATTTGTGTATTATCTTATTGAATATACAAATGAAAGCAGCATTTGAGCCACGAAACAGTTTTTGACAGCAATGGTTTAAAGGCAAATTTATATAGAAATTGATTAGGAAAAAGACTTGACCATCGTCCTCTTTTCAACAATAAATTAACATAAACTAGACTGTAATATTAGAGATGAAAATTCTCTTATCTTATTTTGACAAATAGAGTTGGAATTGGCAAATAGAGTAATATAGTTACACCTTTGATGCAGTTGTAAAAAACAGAAATTAATGAGAAAAAGAGAGACTTTTAGACTGCATATAAAGCTTTACGGTGAAATACATTGCAGTGTCCTCAAGAAAGGAAGAGAAGCTTATATATGCAGTAGCTAACAGAACATTTATGTGTTCATTAAGCGCAGGAATTTTTCAGACGAATAGAGCCTGAACAAATTGAAGGCTGAGATGAAGGTTATCAAGCCATTAGAACACAAGCTACGTAGCAACAGACAAAAGCTCCACCGCTTTGGAAGCAGAATCTGGTAAATTTGCTGCACCATCGCATCCACTGAAATTCCTTCATGCCTTCTAACGCTAGAAATGCATGTTCAACAGCTGCTGAGTTTGTGGCAAATGTGCTGTAAACAACCATCTGTTGATCATTTTGCAGTTTAGAATAATAAAACAAGAACTCTCGTCAACATGAATCTCACAAAAATAATAATAATCATGGTATAAGAGTCAAAAGTGGGATTCGTAGATTGAGTTTGTCCGAAAATTAGTTGGAAATGAACCAAATAAAGAAAACCAAGCGTTATTGTTAGATTCCATTTATTTTGAAGTCATCAGAAGAAATCTCACTTAAAATTTATACGAAACAGAAACCTCTCACCCTCACCATTCATTCTTGTGGGATAATTTTCAATTAGGGTGGTTCATCTATCAGTTGTGTTTATCTCGATATCTACTTCCAGATAGCAACGAGTGACATTGTGGTGGTAATAATTAAATTCTGTATAATTCTACATGAACTTGTCAAAAATTTGAATAGAGGCGAGAGAGAGAGAGAGAGAATTTAAAACCAAGTCCCAATTCTCCCATAGGAAATGCAGAAATGTCTACGTATGTGAAAGTTTGTGTGACTATTCACTTACATATGCAGATGATATTTTTGTTTTGGAAAAATGCTTTCAAAAAACACCAGGTACAGCCAGAAAAAGATCACAAATTGAAATTTGACAAGGTGAAAATGTGAAGAGAGATGGATTGAGGCCTAACTTGAACAAAAATTAAGAGAATAGCAAATTATGCAGGAAAATTTACCTGGTCCAACAAGTAACAAAAACAAGCCAGATATCTGTGAGGCTTGTTTCCGTTTCCCTTAAAGGAACTTGAGAAAATGGCTCCACCCAGTTGAAGAAGATTATAAGCCGAAGCCCCAGAAGCAACGTGCACCAATATTCTATAGATAATTATCAAACAGAACATAAACAATGATCAAATCAATGAAGCGTAAATCTTAATCGAATCAAAATCTAATTCGAAAAAAAGAAAAAGCAAGAGAAAAAGAGAGTGAAACTTACACGAGAGCATGCAGTTCCTTGTAAGTAATTCTCTTCTCTACGAAGATGATCCTGGACTGCGTATCAAAGCCAATTAAACAAGATGTCAAGATTAGCAGCAACACTGAAGAAACCCTTAAAAAAGCTTCGATTTTCTCGATTTCCATCTCAATTTTCTTGCTTCTCTCTGCCGCCGGCCACCATGTTTACTTTTGTAGGGATTGCATGCAGCAGCTTTACTGCTAGGTACAGACTTTAAACAGAAGTACGGGCTTTTAAAATGATGAATGGAATTGCAATTGCCTCGTGAAATACTAGCAAAATCTGTAGTCGTTTTCTGGTTGTCAACTAAAGAACATTTTCAATTTTTTTTTTTCTGGGACAAAATTTAGAACAATAAGCTCTATCACTCAGTTCATGAATCGGTAAGCTGTCTCAATTTCGTTGGTCCACAATATCAGCTCATAAATCATAGAAGTGACCACTGATCACATATGCTTTTAAAACCCTAACTAAAACCAAATAGACATTTTTTTACAAGAGTGGGATTCTTTCCTTCTTTTTTTTTCTAAATTTTTTTTATCATTAACTTAAATAAATATTAATCATAATATAAATTATATTTAATTTTTTAATTTATATTGTAAAATATAAAAATTAATTTATAAATTTTATTAAAATATAATTTGAATAGTTTATTATTAATTATATTTAAATTAAGTATACAAAATTAAAAAATAATCCTAATTTTTATTAAAAATATATAATTATATTAAACAAATCATTTAATATTCATATGTTTATGTTGGGATTAGCAACAATACCCAATTACCATTGATATAATATAGCATTGTGCTTAATTATGTGTTTAATAATTGATTACATCTAGACTATACTAAAAGGCCAACCTATTCATAATCGAATTTAAAGCAGTCTTCAATGAAATCCACATATGGTTAGTTCCTCTACCATACTGGCTGGAATGATTTCTTGAGTATTTGAAATGTTTAATTTAAGCTTCCCAAGTTTTTAGATACTCCACTAATAATGTCCAGAGCTTTTATTGCCCTGTCTTAGTTGTGGGTAGACCTATAAAAAGATGGTAGATTCAATTTCATTTATGAATCCCAAAAATAATTGTACTTAAAAGAGTTACTATAATTTTTAACAAAGTTAATAATGGTTAAGTGCATAGATATTGTAAAAGAATTATTAAATAACTTTAACATTTAATTTATTATTATTATTATTTTTAATTTATGATTAATTAAACATCAAATCATATGCCCAATTACTTGTTATATCTACTTAGCTGTCCATTAATACTGTTATATAATTCTTCACCCTTCATTATTGAGTTTCTAGTTTCAATAGGAGGGCTAACACAATTCTTTCTAAGTGCATCCGAATCTTGCTATTACACCCAGCCAATGCTCTCTAAATACACCTACTGAGTGTGTCACACACATCCATTCTAAGTTTACCCTTAACTTCATATGAAGCACCCAATTATTTCTAAATACACCTACAATTGTGTCACGCACGCACACATACATTTATACACAGAATACCCATGTTGATTATTTTTTTAACACACGCACAATACCCATGTTAACGTTTTTTTATTTAAATTAGGTAAAGTAAGATGAATTGAGATACTAATTTCTCATAACAAACATATTAATTACCATTTTGAAAAGCTCAAGCATTGGCTGCATTCTCCATGCCTTGTTGAAAATCTTTGAATCGAATTTCAGAATTATTCTCATTGTGTGATCATTAATCCTATTTGGCATCTGCTTACTTCTTAATATTCCCTTTCAGGAAAATAGAGCACGTTGTATGACAGGAATACCGGCTAGATCTCACTACTAAACAGTTATAAAGACCAGTGTCTCTTTGAGCATCTAATTAGAAAGAATTTGGAAGACAGTCAAATCCATAGAACTATTAAATGAAGTATAGGCCAATGCCAAGGCATGGAAGATGGAACTTGCCATTTTTGTTGACCAGTACAGAAGACAATCATTTTCATGTTCCATGCCTTGCATCTATAAATACTAATACAGCAAGACATTTCCATGTAAGAAAGGAAAACAGCAAAATATCTTTATTGATCAATCAATGGCTTCCCTCCGAAACACAAACTTTGAAAGCCGAATTCCCGCTGAGCTCCTAGTAGATCGCGTTATGCAAATCCATGCTAGCATATCCAAGCTCGAGTATCTAAAGCCGTCGAAGCAATTCTTCTCTTGCATTTGAATTTGAAAAGAGGATGAAGTTTCTGACTCGCGACATAATGGAAGTGAAAGAGAAGTTAGCCGAATATGATTGCATATTTTTGGCAGCTCTGGTTGGTACGAGCAAAGAAGAGAAACCGAAGATCCTTGAACAAGTAAGAAAATATATGAAGGATGGAGGAATTTTGGTGGTCAGGAGCGCAGAAGGGGCAAGAGTATTGCTGCATCCCGTCGTGGAGGAGCATGACTTGTTGGATTTTGAGTTTCTATCCATCTTCCATCTCAACAATGATGTCATCAACTCTGATGTTCTTGTCCGCTAGACTATCTTTTAACCAGCAATTAACGCAATGCATGAGCACCTAGTTGTCGTCACCCAGCAAACTTTCTCTGCTATGTAGGCTTAATCCCTCTAAGCCAAAGATTTCAGTTCACTTCTAGTTTCTGCTCTTGTTGATTTTTAATATTTTGATCAGTTTGTCGACCTGTTCTACTTTCAATATCTCTCTTCTGGTGTATTATTTATGGGAAATATTACCTTCAATGTTGTCCACTCTTTATTTTCACTCTTGTACATGGCTAATTTACCAGAAACGTGTATTGCAAGCAACACAAATCTGTCGAGATCCCTTTTTTGATCTAAATACATCAAAATTAGTTTCTCCATATACAAATTACAGGCTTTGTTTAACGAATTTGGAGGTAATTTAGATAATTCATAACATATTCATGTCCAATTTCCAATATGTTGAGATTTTGAATATCTAATACTTCCGCAATGTCAAAACGCTGCCGTTGAGAGGATTCAGCAACTGTTTTCGACTAGATGCGTCTTCTTTTACTTTGATCAGCCAGCTCGTCTCGATCGAGTCTGCTTGGTCACGACTTTGCGGCGATCCGATGAGAAATACGGTTCGTTTGGAGAGGTAGAAACGAAGCGTCGCGCTCAAGATACTGGTAACGTTGTTTTCGGTAGGGAGGAGCGGAAAACGGCAGGGTAAACGGCGATGTTTCGGTGTAACAGAGGACCGCCACGTAGAACAGACCCCACGGAAACGGAAGACGTCGAAGGAGGTGTCCTGGCGCTTGACGGTGAGGCCTAGAAGGTAGGACAGCCGTTTGGGCCTGCAGCCCAAATTCAGTTAAAGTCCAATTTGCCTAACAAATCTTACATGCAGTGAAATTGGATCACGTCACAAACAGTGTGTGTACATTATGCATAAACGGCACATCTCTGCAAGATCTACCGTAACTCTCCCCGCCGTTGAAGGAAGCTTACCCTTCCTTCCATCTGAGATCTATCAGCCAAGACCTGAAAATGCATGTTGACTCCTTGGACTACTACCAGATTGAAAGTCCTAACCATTAATCGGTAAATGGTAAACAATTACCTTTAAATTCTAACTAACTATACAGAAGAATTCGAAGGCATTAATGAACAAATTTGCATGATACCAAAAATTACCCAGATGAAACTGAAGCAATTAGACGGATGATATTTACATATTTCGGCCCAATTTGTTATAATAAGACAAAGTTGATCATTATATTATTTTAAGTTCTACGTACAAATAGATTATTATGCATTTACCAAAAAAGAAAATAATAAAAAAATCGTTCGTACAGATCACCTGCAATGTAATTATGGCCAAGTATACATAATTTATATATAGAATCCTGTGGCATGGAAACCCATGCCTCTTTCGACCAAGTAATTATGAGGAAATCAACATGATCTTTTACATACATGCATCAAAGATTAATTCAAAAAATAAGTGAAATTCCAAGCATTTGCCTCTCCTAATACTTGTATTGGAACTGCTTAATTTCCTCGAGTCAAACGCAAAACTTACTAACATACTCATTCGCCATTGTCTTCAATCTAAAACCTCAACTATCCAAATTCTGGCTGATTTCCTTATAGCTCGCATTTGTGCAAATCCATTCTAGCATATCAAAGCTCGAGTCTCTCAGACCTTCAAAGCAAGTAAATATCCTATTCAGTCCCCTTGTTAAATCATATGTATCCTCCCTTCATCTATAGACATAAAAGCCTTGCCCCGAAGAAGTTCAACAAATGCGTAAGAAGTTCAACAAATCTCGTAGTTCTATGAGGTCGGCTGAATGCTTATTGACCTCCCAAATTTTCCTCCGCTTCATGCAGAATTATGGAAAAAGCCTCCCAAACTTGTCGTAGGAGACAAGGAGCAGCTCAGTGTTTCCTAATTGCAAGAAAACGGACTTGATTAGAGCCAGTCTCATCTCGTTCATGATGATCTTCCACAAGTACAGGCTAGTTTAGCAATTCTTCTTCTTTCAAAGGTAATTCATGTCTACGTTTTCCTTTATTTTTCTTTTTTGTTTTTTTTTCCGTGGAGCCTTACTTCTCAAGGAATGGTTGAAGTTTTCTTTGAGATTTTAATAGATCATTTCCGGTATTTTGAAGCTGATCTACTGTCGTTCGAGGCTACTCAAACCTCCAGGAGAATGGAACAAAAAGGTGAAGCTCAACTGTCAGATTCTTCAAAAGGTGCCAAGATCGTAGAAGATAACAAGAAGCCCAGGTCTGAAACGGCATTACAAGAGCCTCCTTCCTCTCATTTTCTTTTCTTTGTTTTGTATTGACCCATTAAAGTGAGATTCATGCTAACTGTTGATACAGGATCTTCATTTTCCTTTTACATTGTTTTTATGTTGATTTTGGCCGCAGTTACAAACAAAAAGTTTGTGCTATCAATTCATGTTCTAAGCTCATGATAAATCAATTATGAACAGTTATACTAAAACCAACATTAATGTTCTATTATTGGTAGTACTAAGTTGCAGCGATGCACGCCATTGACATTGCTTCATCAAAAGGATGGCTTAACCTTTGGTTGGAATGTGATTTGCTACCCTTGAAGACTTATTTGGTTTTTGTACTCGTTATTTTCGGCCAAGGAGATTTTGTGCGCGGACTAGCTGCTTTCAACAAATTAATAAAGCTGCCCAATAATTATTGCTATATAGAAATTTGTGAACAAATAATTTCTTTTGAATTATTTTTTCTAGTACTAAGATTTTTTTATAATTTTTTTACTTTAATTTATTCAAATATTAACACGAGATATAGTTAAATTAAAATTAATAAAATAAAATATAAAAAATTAAAAGATAAATAATTATTTGAGTTTGTAACTCAATTAATATATTAAAATATAAAAAAATTAATAAAATAAAAAATATCATTATAAGCTTAGACCGAAATTTAGCATTTAATTAATTAAAAATTTCCGTTCATTGTTTTCATGTATTCTCGTTATCTCCTAAATATTAATATATTTGTTTATTTTATTAATATAAAAAATAATATGTATTTTAATTAACACACATTAAGTATTATTAATATATAATAATTTATAAAATATTATTTACATTCTTAAAATTTTAAAAATTATTTAGGGAACTCTCAGTTTATTTATTGTGAATTTATATAATAGAATTAGTGTACTCTGGGAGGGGTATTCCTTTATTTTGTCAAAAGCTTTCTGGCAGGCTTCACTTCATCCCATTTTCCTGCATAATTTTTCTTTAGAAGCTTGTGTATAGGCTCGCAAGTGGAGGTGGAAAGGCAATAGCTGTTGTATTGGTATATACATACACAAGGCGTTAAAATCAAGAATTACTAATCATATTGTCACGATTATTTAAGAGTCTCGCTGCAAAATCCAAAAACATTATGATAGCATAAAGTATATAACTGCATTCAAAAGATAATTAACTTCTCACATGATTTAATTGAGATATTAACTCGTATGTTCTGATTTTAGAAGTTAAGAATGTTATGGCACGATATTCGTTGCTTAGCCTAAAAATATAATTCCTAGCCATGTGGTGTAATTGTTTCAATCCTATAAAAATAGCAGTCAATAGAAATCAAATCAGTCTGCAACCAGATATATTGGTTTCTTCTTTACCTGTTCAAAAATTTACGAAAAATAGACTCATTTATCGGAAGCATTTGGACCCATATAGTGCTAGCATTTTTCATGCCGTATAGACCTTTGACTCCAAATTTCTTTCTCTTTCAGTTTTCTAGTGTGAACATGAACCCTGTCTAGGATATGCATGCAAAAAATACAAGATACATGGTGGGAAAAGAATCCCAAACTTTCGCGTTGGCTTACTAAATTTAGCCCTTAAACAATCCAATACCTATCTGGGTTTTCTCTTAGTAAATAAATTAATGAAGTTATCAAGTCGTCATATTAAAATAACGTGCTCAATCAAACTTCATTCAAATTTGCTACTGATGAAAACTACAACAGTACGTACCTCCACCATTAAAGAACTGTATTTCTACTAGATGGATTCCTTAAAATCGTTATCTTCTTGTTGCTCCTGAAGCTAGTTAAGATCCCACGGCATTCAACAGAAACGCAGACGGTAGAAAAAATTAATACTGGGAAATTATGTATTTCCAAGATTTTGCCTCCATAAATACTGGTATAGCAAAGGCTAATCCGCAGGACAAAAACACAACTCGATAAATTACTCTCCGAATCACAGAAACAATATATTCATCAATGGCGTCCCTGCAAAATGCCAAAATTGAACGCCAAATTCCAGATGAGCTCCTTGTTGCTCGCGTTATGCAAATCCATGCAAGCATATCTAAGCTTGAGTCTCTGAGGCCTTCAAAGCAAGTTAATAGCCGTTTCACTCATCTTGTGGAACTATGCACGCCTCCTTCTACCATAGACATTACGGCATTACCCGAAAATGTTAAGCAAATGCGCGGAAGTCTCATTCTTCTGCGTGGTCGCGCAGAAGGCTTATTGGAGCTTGAGTTTGCAACATTCTTAACCAAAATTCCTCAACCTCTAAACAATCTCTGTCTCTTCCCTTACTATGGAAACTATGTCAAACTAGCTAATTTGGAATACATTATCCTGAATGAAAATGGAGTGGTGCAACCCAAGAAGGTGGCCTTTGTGGGTTCGGGTCCAATGCCTCTTACTTCTCTTGTATTGGCCTCACATCACATGAAATCTACACACTTCGATAACTTTGATATTGACGAGGCAGCAAACGATGTGACGCGCAAAATTGTTGCTTCCGATGCTGAGTTTGAGAAGAGGATGAAGTTTCTGACCTGCTGCATAATGGAAGTGAAAGCTAGCCGAATATGATTGCATATTTTTGGCAGCTCTAGTTGGTATGAGTAAAGAAGTGAAATTGAAGATTACTGGGCATGTAAGAAAGTACATGAAGGATGGAGGATTTTTGCTTTTGAGTGGCGCCAAAGGGGCAAGAGCATTTCTTTATCCACTGGTGGAGGGGCACGACTTGTTGGATTTTGAGGTTCTCTCCGTCTTCCACCCCACTAGTGATGTCATAAACTCAGTTGTTCTCGTTCGCAAGCCTATGTTTTAAGATCGAGCAGCATGAACGCACGATCTCTTCTACAATAATTTATGGTAATTAAGAGCTTAAATCTTCTGTAGACATGATATCCTCTGTTAGAGTGTATCGAGATGATTGTGTTTATACACCCTTGTCTGTTCTTTCCTTTCCTTCAATTTTATATTTCTAGTGTGCTTCAACGTATTTCACGTGCTTTATGTTTCCATGGATTATCCTCTTTAATGTAATTTGGAAGTCTCTTTTGTTCTATCTGATGAATTAAGAAACAAAGTATTATTGAACAGAAGCTCATATGGTAAGCATAAAAAGGTAATTGTCATACATATAAGCACGAAATGATAAGCATCCCATTGAGGTTTCCATTAATATAGGATTGAAAAGTATTCTTAAGATTTCCATCAATGTAGCTTCTATTAAACAAAACACATGCAAAATCATTAGACAGGCTGCAATAAACATTAGTTCTGGGATTAGATAACTCGGCAGGATCCAATTAGAGAAGTGACCATACGATCCATTACATTCATATGAATGATAGCATGATGCTCACCCGTCAACGAAATTATGAAAATAATCGCACTCAGATCAAATGTCACCAAAAATAAACTGGAAAAACACAATAGAGCGAATATCAATTGAATATTTTTATTTGTTCCACTCAATAGTGCATTCAGGAGGGAGACCTTGGGAAAACGTTTAGTCTTTGCAATAATTGTATATCATATAATTATCCTGCGCCCACTTCATCTGCCCTTGCTTTCCATAATCAAGCTCCTGCCACAGCCAGGCCTTACTGTCCGGGCTAGAATATTGAGAATTTGAATCGCAAGAAGATGCTCCAGAAGACTAAATACAACCATCGGCATTGGAAGTTTCGTACGAAGCAGTAAATGGTGCGTTGCTCCAGTTTGTCCTGACAAGCCCCCCTTGACTAGCCCAGTCATCGGCATTCCAAAGTGTCGAGTAAATTCTCATCGCCTGGTTCTTCGGGAGAAAGAACAGGTGTGAGCTTCGTGAGTTTCTGTATAGGTTGTTGCTAAAGCTAGCGGACTTCCACGATTCTGCAGCTTCACTTAGCCTAATAATATCATCGGGCGAGATTGGATAAAGGATGGGTAGATTTTGCGTTTATAAGAGCAAGCAAACAGCACCTTCTAACAGTCTAGTCTTTTAAATCGACGGCAAACGCTTGGTCCCTAATAGAGCAAATTGAGGTTCTCATTCCCGTATGGCTCCAAATAACTACACTTTAAGCTTCAATAAAAAAATTGTCACATGGCATATGAATTTTCTAAAAATTGCTAAGGTAAGCAATATCGGTCAGGTACATATTATGATGGGTTATCTGCGATGAAAGCGTCATGTGTTGGATGAACAAGAATATCACGTGTCGTAGTGAATAAAACGTAGTGATCTTGAGTTTATAAGAGCGAGTAAACAATACTAACTAATAGATTAATATTTTAAATTGATAGCTTCAGCCTATGACAATAAGCTGCCATCCATTAACAAATATCGCTTCATGGAGAAAAGTCATAGAACTAGATTTAATTAGCATTTTTCTGAAAGTATATGAGTTGGGGGTATTTGACATATTTGACCTCTTTTATATGATTAAGTTAACCATTTTCTTTTCTTCATGTTCTTCATTATTCTTTGTTGTCGTCGTGAAAGACATGTAATTTACTTTCTTATTTTGTCGTGATAAATCTAGAGTTAAATATCACGGTAGATTCAATATTCAGGGTGATTTGATTGGTAAATTTTCTTCACACAGTCTCATATGGATGATTGTATTCAATTGTGGGAGAATAATCGAGAATGAAATTGTAAAGCAGAGAAACGGGAGTCATTAGCAACTAATAGATTGCTAGAAAGAAGGCCCACAACGCAACGAGGCTCAATGAAAACAGTGTGAAAGCGACGAATTTAATTATAAAACCATAGACGATTTTAAATTAATTAGTCCATGCGAAAACATAATCATAGCTAAGATTGGAGAAAGAAATATGTATTCAAATAAATTGGCGGCATGTCAGGAGACAGACCCTCCCCAAGAAAATGAGCACCATTAATATTTGGACCATTTCCAAGCTTCATGCATCTCTGATATTTGCTCTGTTTTCGCCATTAGTTGTAAGGTCAAGTTACCTTCAGAGATATACAACTCTGATACTCTTAACTATGATTTATGATCTTCTAGCAGCTCCAGATGAAAAACAAAATTTAGAAAACGCAGAGATAGTCATTCTTCTACCACCATGGAAGGTGCGTTTTAGCTTCTATAAACTGTCATGGAGCTGGAAATGCAGGGGATTCAAAATGTTTATAGAAGTTAGACAGAGCGGCATGCTGACATGTGCTTGACCCTCGAAATAGGTGCGTAATAGAGAAAATAACATGACGTAACCTTTGACAATTTTGATGTTAAAATTTATACTGCATTGTGAAATTGGGACAAATTTCCCATTATATTTGATGACAAAGAAGCCAAGAACCAAAGAATCCAACTCTATACGATTTGAATGAGGTCTTAATAGGACTTTCTTGACAGAATATTTGCCTTCAGAAATTTATAAATAGGGCTTCCTTGGCAGCTTGTATGCTGTCAAAGAAAGACTTACTAGACAGTGATTCATTGGGGACAGCCGCTTTTCCGTCATCGGATTCCACGTTACTAATAGTGGGTCTGCATTCTTGTGGGAAGCCTTGAGGAAATCTCTTAATGTCTGTGCAATAATTGTAAATCATGTAATTCTTCTGCACCCATTTCAGCCTNCTCTGTGTCAGTGCAATAATTGTAAATCATGTAATTCTTCTGCACCCATTTCAGCCTCTTTTGACTTGTTGAATCAAGTTCTTGAGAAAGCCATGCACTGCTCTTGGATTTAGACGAAGGTGAGCAAGAAGATGCTCCATTTGACCAAACACAAGCTTCAGCTTTGAAGTTTCTGTAAGAAGCGGTGAATGGAGCTTGCGTCCAATCTGTCTTTACAAGTCCACCTCTTGTGGCCCAGTCATCGGCATTCCAAAGAGAAGAGTAGATCCTCATTGGCTGATTCTTTGGGAATGGAACTCCAATTGATTCTGAGTTTTTGAATTCTCTTATCGGAGTGCCATCCACAGAGAAGCTGAAATTACAAGGAAAGCTATATATAAGTTTAAGCAGACAGGTGAGGAAAAACAAGAGACATGATAAGATTAAAACATTAATTTGGTGATTGGAGAAGGAAGAAAACACTTACACAATGCGCTGAGGATTCCAGAGGATGGAATAGGTGTGAAAATCGGCAGTTGGGTCAAACCAGACATGGAACTGCTGTTCTCTGTTGCCTTTTCCTTGGCTGAACACATTCGTGTGAAGAATGTAAGGATCACCACTCAGGTTTCCCAGGAATTCGAAGTCGATCTCATCCCATGCCGAACCTTTTGAGGATAACTTTAAATTTACATACATTTTAGTGGCTTGAACATATAATTTATACTAAACTGATGCAGAAATTAATGGATTAGGAACTTACATAGTATGCAGTGACAGTGCCGGCAGAGTTTCCAGGGACAAGCTTGAGTTGCATATCAATCTTGCCAAATAAATACTGATCCCTGGACTGGAAGCCTGAACCAGAGGCTTTGTCAAGTGACAGGGTAAGAAGCTCGCCATTGTTGAGTATCTCGGCACGGCCATCTCCCCAAGTGATATCGAAATCATGGTTCAAGTTACCAGCAGAAGCAACCATCAAAGAACCAAGCAGAAGAAACAAATGCAACATTGAAGCCAGGGGTATATGCTTAATACTTTGGTAATAATCGAAACTGAGTGAAGTTTGTACTTTGCAAGTGAGGCGATGAATGTGGTGAGGATCAAATCTTTTGGTATTTATAGTGCTAGTAAGCAGCTGAAGGCCAGAGGATAGCATAAAGCAGAGGAAAGTGATGGGAAGCTCTAATAAGCTTGGCTGTGGCCAGTTGTCTGCGTGAAAAAGTGTGATTAAATATCTAGACGTACCGAATGCACTAACAAACGTGACAGCAATGGCAAATATTTTAAACAGAAGTGTTAAAAAGGATGATTTTATTAGTACAAATAATATATAAAATTATTTAATTAATAAAAAATTATTTCTTATAATAAATTTAAAAAATAAAATTTTATAATTTTTTATTATATTAATTAAAAATAAAATTTAATTTTTATTTTTTATTTATTAAATAATTTTATTATATTATTTTTATAAAAGTAATAGAATTATTTTTTTATATTTTATTATATTGCAGTATATTATATTTTAAGAATAAAGTACCTGTGTCAGTTCTGCGCATCACCAGCTAAGTCTTAGGTTTTCCAGCCACCTCCATTAACGACAGTGTAAGACAACATCCATAATTACGATTTTAAGAAAGTTTAAAAGGGAGTTCAGAATTTCTCCACTTAAAAAAGGAGCTTAGAAGACCAAGAAAATAAAATGTGCAATTTCGTCACAGTTTTAAGTCTTAAATAATGGGTTTTAACAGAAGCTGAAAGTCTCTATTCATATAACTGAAGATAATTAAGAATTAATCTACATTATAATTTGGTCTGTTAACAATCCATTTTCAGCGTTACTTCATCTTATATAATCTTTTTTATTGAATTTGTATTGGATTTGAATCTTCTCTTTTTTTTTAATTAATTTTTATTAAAATAATAATAATATATAATATTTTTAATAATAAATAATTTATATTATATTTTATTTAAAATTTACAAATTAATTTTACAAAAAAAAAAAGCATAAACTTACATAGAGTGCTTCCCAAACCAATAGAAGAAAAAATAGAGAAGAATCCAATGTGAAGTTGTTAAGCTATAATTGATTATGGCAGCCTTTAGCCTTACCTGCTTCAGTCTTCGTTTTACCATTTGACAGCGGAACAGTGTCAAACTTTCAGATCACCAGTTTGTAATTATTCTAACCAAATTTTAGGTGAGCTTAATTATTGCATGCTCTCGCTTCCTGGTGGTTATTAGCTGTGAAACAAATCGAAATATTTTATTATGGGTAGTGATTGTTTTTTAATTCTTTCAATTTATCATTATGAAAAGGAGATTTGATTAATATTTTATGTGATTTTCAAAATTTTTAAGGGATTTTTCACAGTTTTACATGCGAATGGGAGGTCTAATTATAACAAGTTGCTCTGCTTGCTGGCATTCAGTAAGAGGCAAGCTGTAAATGTGACGCATTGATATAACTAAATGATTATTACGGAATTCATTTTCGCCTCGCTATTAGCACTTGAACCAAGATTTGCCAACTCAGGCTCCACTAACAGTATTCACAATTTGAAGGCAATTGAACAATGATAATGAAGCCAAATTGAAGAATTCCTGCCGCTTAATTTAGCATTTTCTGTTGATTTGCTTTGCTTACCCACTTGCAATGGCGAAAGTGAGTGTTTACTGACTAAATAACTTTGCAGCTGTTGCTAGCTGTTGAGATATATATATGCATTTATCTTTACATGAAGATGTGGTCACTAATCCATTTTACCAGTTTAGCAATTATGTAATTGACAACTTTTACGTACGGTTTTTAGTTTAGCCACATGTTTTCATTGCATGACTATTGGGGCTACAAAACAAAAGCTAAGGTCACGATATGAAAATGAAGTCACGATAGCTTTCACGTCGCTCAATGGATACAAGATATTTTTACTAATTTTTAAAAAATAAATCTGTGAGAATTGAATTTAAAGCCTACAATATCATATTCTCCATGCATTACACGTTATGTAATATTCAAGATCCAAGATTCTTGTGGTCATGCCAAAATCAAATTTAAGAGAAAAAAAAAAAAAAAACTCTGACCTTAACTTTTCAGCCATCTTAGTTACGGTTGGTTTAATTGCGTAGATGACCATTTTCAGGAACATGCAATCTGGATGTTCTCTTACTCGCAAAAGGTAATAGCGCTGCAGACAAGCTACTTACTATTTGGTTTAGGAAGCACAGCTTTCACATGATTGAGGTAATCCGCCTGTAATCGTTAACATTTAACAAATTTCAAATTATGCTTGGATTAATTTGTCAAATTACAGATTGATTATCAATCTTCTTGTAGTAAGTTTCGTGGGTTTGGTATTAGTCTAGTTTTTCCTATCTTTGGCTTATTCAACTATTAACCCGTACTCTTTGTTGTATTGCATTTTCAGAAATCCCACTTTCTTACTTATGGTACGGCAATTCTAGGATATGCTATAATATTGTGCCTTACATACAAAAGGTTACTATTTTATTATGAACTATAGTACGTTTCTTATTAAAATAAAGAATGATTCATTAATTTTTATGTGACAACAACGTTACATATATAGAATCGAAAGAACTAAAACTCGAAATTGAAGATACATAAACAAAATAGCAGTTGTCTTCTTCTTTTTAAGACTTGTTATTGAGAGCACATTCTGTTGGAAGCCCTTGGGGGAATCGTTTTGTGTCCTTGCAGTAATCATATATCATGTAATTCTTCTGCACCCAGCTGAGTCTCTGTTGGCTTGTGGAATCCAGTTCTTCTGTGAGCCATGAATTGCCATTGCTACCCGAGTTATTCGAGCCACAAGAAGATGAACCAGATGACCAAACACATGCATTGGCATTGAAGTTTCTGTAAGAAGCAGTGAAGGGAGCTTGTGTCCAGTCAGTCTTGATAAGTCCACCTCTGGTAGCCCAGTCATCGGCATTCCAGAGACTCGAGTATATCCTCATCGGCTGGCTTTTCGGGTAGAGAACGCCGTTTGATTCCAGGTTCTTGAACTCTCTGATGGGGGTGCCATCAACGTAGAAGCTGAAAAATATGCAAGAAATTTGTCCAGGTCAATAACTTTTCAGAAGATAATAGCAACAAAAGCATACTTGTCAAAGAAGAAAAATCTTTGAAATAGCTTACATGATACGCTGGGGATTCCAGAGAACAGAATAGGTGTGAAAATCAGCAGTCGGGTCAAACCAGAGGTGAAACTGTTGCTCTCTGTCACCTTTGCCTTGGGTGAATACGTTTGTGTGAAGAGTGTACGGATCGCCACTTAAATTTCCCAAGAATTCAAAGTCTATCTCATCCCACGAGTTTCCTGGAGATTTTAACTGCATAAATAAAAAGAATTATATGTCAGCGTCCATGATGATAATAATAATAACTCGATAAGAAATTCTGTGTTGAAAGAATTAATCTTCAGGAGCTTACGTAGTAAGCGGTAACGGTGCCGGCAGAGTTTCCGGGTACAAGCTTGAGTTGCATGTCGATCTTGCCGAACAAATATTCATTCTGGGACTGAAAACCTGAGCCTGAGGCTTTGTCAAGGGAGAGAGTAAGAAGGTCCCCGTTGTTGAGTATTTTTGCACGACCATCTCCCCAAGTAATATCAAAGTCTCGGTAGAAATTACCAGCGGAAGCAACCATGAAACAGCTAACCGCCACAGAGATGAGCAGAACAAAAGCGTTAAAAGAAGCCATTGATATTGAGACGCCCTTCGGCACAAAGAGCTGAAGATGTATGAAAGAAGTGATTTTTCAGAAAGCAGCTTACGAAAGAGGGTTTGATTTTTGGGTGAGTTGCGAATAATGGGGTGATGGATGAAAGGATTTATATAGCAATGAGACAAGTGCTTGTTTGGAAAGATGCTGTAGCTTTGTTATTGCTTGAGAAGGATGAGCTGGAGATAGCTGGATTTGACGGAGACAGAAAAGAAATTAAAATAGGGCCGCAGAGTTCTTAAGCTCACCAAACACATACAAAACCAAATGCTGAGAAAGCTAGCCGCCTCTTTTGTCACCGTTAATCCAAACCAGTTACCCATCATACAGATATTTGCTTGGAACGCGTCTACTAATGTTAAAAAAACTATGTATATTCACAATCGTTACATGCCACATAATTTACAATAGACTTTTTCAAGTATAAATTCTTGATTCTATCTCTTTCACATTCCCACTCTCTTCTCTCTTTTTCTACTGTCAACTGCTTCCCTGGGCCATGGGGACCCAATTTCGTCATCATCAAAGTTTCTAGAGAGTAACGGAGCGGGGCTATTAAATCTAAGAAAATGCATGGATCTTTCCTTATGCCGCGTCCAACTTGGCGTATATTTAAAAATTTTATATCTTTTGTTTTTATATATATATATATATATATATGGTTTTATTTTAGTGTGTGTCAACATTGATTATGTCACTGTCTCCTCACCATCATTACAAGTTCATGGTGTTCCTGTATAAGACTATATAATAAAAAAAAATGTCCGACTTTCATTAGTTAATTATTAATCATTAGAAGAGAAATCTAATGTTTATCCTTGACATTTGCCTGTATCCAATTAGGTATTGTACAAAGAATTGCTTGGGACGCGTCCATCCATGATCTACATAAATCCAACATATGCACATTGATAATCTTTCCATATATACGCACAATATAAATAAAATTATAAGATATTCATATATATATATATATATATATATATTTCTTATTATACATAAAGGCATTCATCTTGTAAATATTCTTCTTTCACAAGTGAAAATTTGACAAAGAAAATGAAGAGATCAAGTACTTGAATTGCTGCATATTTTAAGAGTAACGAATAATGGATTAGAAGGAAATCTGCTGTGGGATCCAACCAGGGATAGAATTGTTGCTTTTTGTCACCTTTGCTTTATGTGATTATATTTTTGTGAAAATATACAAGTATGGCCACTCAAATTCCCCAAGAACACGATATTAATGTTAACAACAACATACACAAAAATATGCTTATACATGAACACAAATGACAGTTAAAGATTTGCTGCAAGAATTAATCAAAACAGACGGCAGCAGTAGGTAGCTTACGTAGGGGAAGTGACAGTACCAGCAGAATCGCCGGAGACCAGCTTCATCTTCATGTCAATTTTGCCAGATACGAACTCATTCTTGGACCGAAAACCTGAGCCTGAGTCTTTGTCAAGGTAAAAAGTACAACCTCCCCATGGTTGAGAATCTTAACCTTGCCGTTGCGCCAACTGATATTAAAATCTCGATAAAAAGCAAAAATGATATTTTTCTCAAATTACTATATATGAGTTCCAAAATTAAAATTATAAAATATTGTTCATATTTTTAAAATTTTAAAAATTACTTAAACACCTTTAATTTTATTGTATATTAATATAAAAACATTGTCATTTTAGTGTTTATGGTGTACTGCGTTCAGCAAATAAAACCATCCTATGAGAGCTAAATAATATTATATAATAAAATTAATTTATAAATTTTAATAAGATACAATCTAAATTATTTATTATTAATTGTATTACGTGTTATTATTTAATTAAAAATTAAAAAA
Organism: Swietenia macrophylla; assembly: GCA_032401905.1. Taxonomy (NCBI): domain Eukaryota; kingdom Viridiplantae; phylum Streptophyta; class Magnoliopsida; order Sapindales; family Meliaceae; genus Swietenia; species Swietenia macrophylla. Next base: position 1,291,057 of record CP135562.1, on the reverse strand, counting down.
ATAAAAAAAATTCTAATCCGCAAATAAAACCGTCATATTTGAGCTAAATAATCCAACATACATTATCAACAACACTGCCAATGGTGGTGCTGCAGCCATTGATCAATTGAAATCACATAATATCTGACAGTTTCTAACACTGAGAGGTGAACTTCTGGTAATTTGGTCTGTGAAATATGTGGATCTAATTTGTAAATATTTATAGTTTGTCAATAGGTGTTACCATTTGGAGATCAGAGAAATGTAGGAGACGAGGGAGAAAAGGAAAAATTACGGAGAAAATCTTAAGTAAGATAGTCCTATCACGATAATATTATTGATGTAATAAAATTATTTAATTAATAAAATAAGATAAATATATTTATTAATAATAAATAAAAAAAGTAAATACATAATCTTATAATTTTTTTATTATATTAATTAAATAGTAAAATTTTTTATTAATTTTTTTTACGTATTATTAATGAATATATTTTTCTCACATTATTAATTAAATAATCTCATCACATTAACAATATTAACATGAATACCATTACATTCTTTCAAGATTATGAATAAAGTATTAGAGCAAGAAGTGGAAACATATGGCAAACGACCACGGAACGTGAACAAAGACTGTGAAATGCGGATGCATGGCACACAAGTGACAGCCCTAAGCATGACTTATTTACCCGGTGGTGTTTTAACTGATGGGAGCTTTTTGACCAACTGTGATACAATATGCATCTACAAAACCGACGGTATTACCTTAAGACTGTGTGTAGGGTGACTATGCAGCACTGACCGTTGAGCAACTAAGCTAGAGGTGGCTTCAACTCTGGGTTTTTTTTTTGTAAAAACCTTTTAAAAGGATTTTTTACTCTTGGGGGAACAATGGACATAGATCGTTAAAATTTTGAATAAATAACAAATTATAAGAATACATTTGATCTTGCAAAATGCTCGGATAATTATTATTAGTATCTACTCTATTTGATTTTTTTAAAATTTTAATCCCCGTATTCTTTGTTAAATTTATCATACTTCAAATCATTAATTACCAGCCATCAGACTGTAGTAATCCACCAAAAAGAACTGGAACCCACCTCTTGATGTGGTTGTGTAATAGGATAAACCATCCGTACAGACAACAGATGTTCGATCAACACAAAGTAAAAAAGAAAAACATTAATTTGCGTAGTCATACATATCTTATCATTACAAGCTACTTTTCCCTCCATTTTTTTCTTATATTGGTCCGTTTGCTGTCCCTTGTGTAATTTCATTTTTACTAATGAAGGAACAAAAACAGGAGCAGCAGCTGGAAGATGAAGGGATGAACCCTACTGCTCAAACCAACCCTAATGGAGAAAACAGTGGCGGAAAAAACCTGACGAGCGGCGGTTATTCTTCAATGGTGCCGCATCGTCTGAACGTTGATGATGATTCTTATTTGGATACATTTCCGCATGGTTATCGATTCGAACCCCATGATGGAGAACTGTGGTTCATTACTTGAAGAATAAGATACTGAACAAACCTTTGCCACCAAACTGGATCAAGGAGGTTGAGTTATACAGATTAAATCCTAAGAAGGTTATAGGTTAGAAAGAACAGCTTTTCCATTTTTTTTCTTTGCATTTCATTGAGTTTTTGGGGCTTTTAAATTCTTAACTCTGATAAATTTTCATGTAAGATTGATCTGGTAAATATTTATGTCACATTGATCTTATAATAGCATGTTTATTATTATTATTATTATTATTATTATTATTATTATTATTATTATTATTATTATTCTTTTTTGAGATTCATAAAATATCCATGTGATTAATTGTTAATTAGTACGTTGCCATGGTCAAGTAAATGGATCTTAATACTGTATTTTGTTTTTTGGATTCAGAGATTAAGTTGCAACCTGAACCTAATTTTTCTCATTTTTATGACTTTCAATTAGCACTGGTATTTTCCACAGATGATGATGAGATCTACATATGAGAGTGCAAATCTCGTGTTTTCAATTTTAATTAGTCTCCTCATAAAAGGAATAAATTTTCGTCAATAACTATTAATGCAAATTGTTTTCCTATCTATTGATGCAATAATTTATACAGAAACCTGCAAGTCACTTGGTGAAAAGGAATGGTATTTCTTGACGCCATGGGAAAGGAAGTATCGTAATTGGCTGGGACCAAGACGAGATGCTGCAGACGGATACTGGAAGGCTACTGGAGCTGATAAACCTGTTAAACATAATAATAATAACATTGTTGGATTCAAGAAATCTTTGGTGTTCTACAACGCAAAATCTCCAGAAGGATATAAAATTAACTGGATTATGCATAAATACAGAGTTGATAACCACCAAAAATTCGTACAAGTGGGAATGTTATGAGAGTAAAAACCTTTTCCTCCTCATCTATTCTTTTTTTTTAATTAAATCTTTTTTTGATTTTCCAATATGTGTTAATGATGTTGGCTCATGTTACTTGCAGCTTGATTACTTGGTTCTCTGCAAGATACATCAGAAAAATAGGCTGCTGGAGCTTCAATGCGCAAATAAGATAAGTCAGGACAAGAACAAATAGAAGATGAAACTGCATTAACTCAATCTCGAGAAAGCGTACAGATTTCTAAAATGACGCGCGCAGAAACTTTCCACCCTGAAGGCCATGGACATGGTGGAGTTGTTGACATGTCTGATTACTACAACCAGGGATGTTTTTTCAACGAATATGATGATATTATTTGGTCCTGTCAGACTCCTTATGTTGATTTTCCACATTGTCAGCAGGTTCTCGGGGTATTCTTTCTGCATTTCTTGAATCCTATCACCATCCTCTGGGCATTCATCAGCATCCTAGTGCTTCGGTGGATGAATCATCATCAACAAGACTAACTTTCCTTCCGACAGACAGCGTTATGAAGCCTGAACACTTCGGATATCACCCAGATGAAGATTTGAATCTTCTTCCAGAAGACATTTTTTTCGATCCTCTAGATCATAACTTTATGAACTTCTGACTCTCGTCACTTTGTCTTTCATTATAAGTTGGTTAGACTGAATTTTACAGTGCGTTTTCTTCATCCTGAACTCAATTTCCATTAGAATTATTTGGTTTGAGCACTTATGTCACTTTATTGTCATTACAGCATGGCTGTTCTATATATTCGTCTTGCCTTCTGCAATTACTAAAATATTACATAGTTTTGTGAAACTGAGTTTTATCATTGATGTAGTAATCATATAAACCATAATGGCCAAACATCAGTGTTGTAGCTCTTCCTGAAATAGTATACCGAGGATCGTTGGAGAATTTCATCAACCCAAATCCATATATTTAATATACAGTATATGAGATAGGGCCTGGTTTGGAGAAAAATTTGTTTAATTTTAATTTTAAAAGCCAGCCGCTGAAAAGCAGGAGCGAAAACTTCGGATTATGCCAAGGGAGATTCGACGTTACCTCAGTAAATAAATCCTAGTCTACCACTATTTTGACAGAGATTTGACTTCTCCCTAATCAAAGCTCGCCACGTCAGTTCAATTAAAGCAATCACATCCGATTTCATAGCGTTCATATCTTGCGGTGACAAAAAGGTTTGTCTTCCGTACTAAATCATGGATAAAGCCAAGATTAAAAATTTCATCAGTTAGAATAAATAGCTGCGGAAAATATTCCAAATTTCATGTATAAAGCCTCTGATATCTGAGCACAACAATCTCTACATCGTCTTCTTCTCGGTTTTTTTTTTTGCGATTCATGTTGTCCTGGTTCTTCTCCTTCCTGTTACAGATGTTCTCAATGGAGAATCAACAGCTGGCAGTCGAAGAAATAAACCCTAATGGCCAAAACCCTAACGGAGAAAGCCCCAAAGACAATAACAGTGCTTCCCTTGTGCAGGCGTTCCCAGTGAATGCTGATGGTTATTCTATAATTGATACTGATTCTGATTTCGATGAGAAGTTTCCAACAGGTTATCGATTCAAACCTTACGACAGAGAGCTCGTGGTTCATTACTTGTGGAAGAAGATAAAGAATGAACCTCTGCCACCAAACCGGATCAAGGAGGTTAAGTTATATAAATTTCATCCTAAGGAACTTGCAGGTTAAAATTACTATTTTCTGTTGATTTCATTGGTTGTAGCAGTAGAACTTCTTTAATTTATGGAGTTAAAATTAGGTATTTCTGATTGTAAATCATGAACAAAGTTCAATCATCTCAAACGGATATAATAATGTTCTTTAATTCTTAATATGGCACAGAAAATTACAAGCCACTTGGTGAGAATGAATGGTATTTCTTTACTCCAAGAGATCGGAAGTACAAAATGGGAAAAAGACCCAATCGTGCTGCTAAAGGTGGATATTGGAAGGCAACCGGAGCTGACAAGCCTGTTGAATATAACGATGTTAAGGTCGGTTCCAAGAAGGCATTGGTATTTCACAGTGGAAAACCTCCAAAGGGTAATAAAACTGATTGGATTATGCATGAATTCATGGCAAATACTCCTTCAAGGATCAGAACGCATGAAGGTGATATGAGGGTAACTAAATTTTAAAGCTTTCTTTGTTTACCGTTGCAGCTTTTCCGTATTGGTTATTTAAAATGTTAAGTGAAACAATTGTTCTTGTTGCACGGATAATATTTGCATTATGTTCATTGCAGTTAGACGACTGGGTTCTCTGCAGGATGTATAAGAAAAAAAAGGTAGCGGATAGGTCTCGTAGAAGTCCAATAGGTGACCAAGATGATTCATTTCACGATGATCGACAATCAGAAACTGAATTTCGGGATTATGCGGCCATTGATATGGCTGCAGAAACTTTCATGCATCAAGTCCCTGGACTCGTCGATATGTCTGGTTACAGCAATCAGGGAAGATATTTCAATAAATATAATAATGTTTTTATGCACCCTCAAAGATCATTTCAAAATCATATTATCAGGCTTCCTGAAAGAATTCCTCAACATTCTCGTTATTCGAGGACTCAACAAACGTTTCCCCCGGTTTCTAGTCAAAATCCTAATCTGGCAGACCATTCAGCACCACCAGCAGCAAGACCAACATTCCAAACCATGGATAGCAATATGAACCTGGAACAGTTGAATGAATTTCAGTCTGTTGACTATTTGGAATTGGAGGTCCCCTCAGAAGACAGTTATTTTGATAATCCTCTCCATCATAACTAAGGAAATTCTGACTGTCAATCCTTCGGTTTTTGATCAATCGAGATAGATTTGATGCCAGAAATAGTCGTCCTAGCAACTAATTACTTCATCTTTAGTCTTTATGTAAATATTTTTGGAATTTTCATTAGGTTTTTTCTCGATTTGGTTTGTTTTCTTGTGAATATTGGGTGATTATTTCTCAGTCTAATTCATCTCCCAATTTTAGTTTTCGATCCATATTCTATTACTCGTGTTTCATGGACACAATGCCCATAGACTTGAATTGTGTTGATTTCCATTCTAATTGGTGTGGCACTTGAACCTTTTTGATTCAATTCTGATGATATAACTTGCCACTTTGTTATTTTAATAGTATTCAATGGGGGGAAACATGGAGTAAAAATTGGAAGCAACTGGTCTAAAATAAGCTTCCAGCATCTGCTTTTTTCTTCTGGAGATACATATATTATGCTTCTTATTCTATGGAATATTCCCCGTTTTTTAAGCCTTAAAATTTTTATGGCCTCCAGGCTCGGCCTGGTTGCAAGAGAATGCAGAGATGTTTCCAGAATCCAGAGATGGAAGTCTAGATGCTACAATAAAGTATTCCGAACTCAATTTCTCTCTGATCTGGCGACTCATAGGCGTCCACTAGAACACGCTAGAAACAAATTCTTTTACATGGTAGCCTATTACTGGTTGGGTGAAATACCTCACGCTTGCGAGGAATTATTTGGGGTAGGTGGAAATAACCTAGGAAGCAACTTTGCTAATTCTCGTAAAATAATGCCTGCTGGAAGCAGCAACCAATCAATTTGGCTGGCCATGGGTCATTGGCAGAGATGCCCACTTTCAGTGTGCACTTGTTTTTGCTATCCAGCTGTTCAGCTCTCAACCACCAACCAACTATATATTTCAATATTGAAGGAACAATCCTCGCACCACCAAACAGCTCCTATAAATAGCCTGGAGCCCAAAATATTCTGTGTGTCAAATCAAAGTTGCACAACTTTGCTCTAAGCCAATGGCTTGCTATTCTTCTTGTTCCTATCCAATTTTGTTGTTTTCTTTTATTGTCACAAGCTCTTTGATTGTTGCTTGTGCTGGTAATTTTAACAAGGATGTTGATGTAACATGGGGCGATGGTCGTGGCAAGTTTCTAAACAATGGCAAGCTTCTTACTCTGTCTCTTGACAAAGCATCTGGTTCTGGCTTCCAATCCATGAATGAATATCTCTATGGAAAGTTTGATATGCAGCTCAAGCTTGTTCCGAACAATTCTGCTGGCACAGTTACTGCATATTATGTAAGTATTTGTGAAAAACACTTCTTGTTGAGTTCAGCTGTAACTTGTTTGTCACGTCAGTATGTTAATACATAAACTTTCCACGATGCAGCTAAAATCTCCAGGGTTAGCATGGGATGAAATAGACTTCGAGTTCCTGGGAAATTTGAGTGGCGATCCTTACATTGTTCACACTAATATCTACACTCAAGGCAAAGGTGACAGAGAGCAACAGTTCTGCCTCTGGTTCGATCCCACTGCCAATTTTCACACCTATTCAATCCTCTGGAATCCTGGTCACATTGTGTAAGTACACAAGAACGTAAACCCAATTCGTTCCTAATCATGATGCGAGCAAAGTTCGAACCCTGCAGTTTTATTGGTTTGTGTCTAACTAGTGTTTTCTTTTTCCAGCTTCTACGTTGATGGCAGACCAATCAGACAATTCAAGAACCTGGAAACACTTGGTGTTCCGTACCCCAAAAACCAGACGATGCGAATATACGCAAGTCTATGGAATGCCGATGACTGGGCAACAAGAGGAGGATTAGTGAAAACAGACTGGTCTCAAGCTCCCTTCACTGCTTCCTTCAGAAACTTCAATGCAAAAGCCTGCACTTGGTATAATGGATCATCTTCTTGCGGCTCAAACTCCACAAATAACAATCCATGGTTTTCCCAGGAGCTCGATTCTTCCAGCCAAAGGAAGCTGAAATGGGTGCAGCAAAATTATATGGTTTACAATTACTGCACAGACACAAAGCGTTTCCCACAGGGCTTCCCCCAAGAATGCACTGTCACAGACAAGAACAGATGACTTAAATTTTTCAGCCATTCAATTTCAATGATTATTTGCTCAAGAAATTTCAATCATAGAGAATGTGTATTTTACTTTTTTCAAGATATTGATTGATTGTTATCAATCATACAACAGAAGAATATTTCTTGTATTAGGGTGGTGTCAATCCAAACCACGATTGAAATGTTAAAAATAGATGAAGAGATAAATTGGGAAACATTGGTGTGAGTCTAAAAATCAAAGGGATGAAAATATGAAGTGGGCCAGGGCTCGGGATTGATATCATAGCAGTTCCGTTCAAAGCGGCCCACTTAATAGCCACATCATAACAGAACTAAACAAAATCGTTGTTTTAATTTCTTCCGACTTTTATCCAATTCACGTGTTTGCCATTTAAATTTTGACTCTCATGCAGCACTCTGTCTTATCCTATTCCTTTGCATGGAGAATATTAATGAACTGTGAAAATTAATAAGATAGGTCTCACAGGTAACGTGTTCCAAAAAGTTCCATCATAAGAAAGACAAACTGAATACGTAAATTTTGAATCCAATGAATGACAAAGTCGCGAACTCTTGTAATAACAAGCATTCAACAGAAAGTTCCTAGATTTCTGCAGGATTTTGGTCACCAGACAATAAACGGCCGGGCAACGGCCGGCCTTCAGTTTTCCTAAATTTCTGGGATTCTATGGGAGCTCTTGAAATGGATTCTAGGGAAAGGCTGTCCTGCAGAGCACCCCTGCGGACAAAGTTCCCGTGAGATGTTTCAATTTGTCATCCAACGTTCACGGTAAAATTTTGTGTTTGCTTACACCAAAAATGGATAGATACCATGTGCAGGGCATTAACATTGGTCACTCTGCATGCTAAGAGAAAAAATATTTTTGGTATTTTATTAAATGATTTTTCTGAAATATTAAAATTTTACTCCTGATGGTGGGTTTTGTATTATATAGTACAAAATGGACCGCGGTTCTTGTCCTGATCTTGTCGACCAAGTGACACTGACTAACCAACCTTGTCAAATATCAATGCTTGTAATTACGTGCACAAACACACACAAAGATTTGGTGCAGACTTCAGCATCCAGATCCAGACCTAGCCCAGGCCTTTGGTGGTGGAGCGGCAGAAGCGACCTTTGGAGTATCGTAGCTTGTTCTGCCATACAACTGCAAGTCTATATGCGTGAATGGATAATCATCAACATAGTTTAAGGCGGCAGGTGGCCAGGCACCGAAACCTTTTGGTACCGTATTCTCTGCAAATGAAAGAAAGCAGAAACTGTCTTTCTTATAATTTATGACACCAGCCATCTGTTTACCTCTTTTGCTCGGTCAGAAACGGTGAGGAATGATCCAAAACGCACTCTCTTCTTCCCTCCATTTGTCCATTTCTACTCTAATCTCCTATATATAATATTCCTTCCATGCATGCAAATTTCACACATAATCCAATTCAATATCCTGAAAACAAGTTACAGAATTCGGAAAATGGGTTCTCGTTCTTATTCTAGAGTCATTTCATCAGGGATATTAATGTGTATTTTTGTTGGGCCTTTGGTGATTGTTTCTGCAGGAAACCTTAGCCAGGAATTTGAGATCACATGGGGAGACGGTCGCGGTAAAATACTTTGACAACAGTGAGCTTCTTACTCTCACTCTTGATCATTGCTCTGGCTCAGGCTTCCTGTCCAAGAACGAATATCTCCTGGGCAAAGATTGATATGCAGCTCAATCTTGTCCCTGGCAACGCTGCTGTCACAGTCAATGCTTATTATGTAAATTAAATCCTAACATCTTTCAGTGGACATCTGTGTTTCACTGACTTCTACGTAAGAATTCTGCTAATAATATATACTGTAACTCTGTTTTACTTCAGATGCGCTCAGAAGGAGCAAAGTGGGATGAGATAGACTTTGAATTCTTGGCCAACCTGAGTGATGAACCTTACACTGTTCACACCAACGTATGTAGCCAAGGCAAGGGTGACAGAGAACAGCAAAATTCACCTTGGGTTTGACCCTGCAAAAGATTTTCACACCTACTCTGTTCTCTGGAATCCACGACGCATTATGTAAGTTCCATTTCCGACGTGAATGCACTAGAATTGCAGTATTGATCAATCCTCTCTAAAATTTTATTGACTACCCGTCTTGTCTTTTTTCCTGAATCTCAGCTTCTCTGTCGATAGTATTCCCATCAGAGAGTTCAAAAACCTGGAGTCTTTAGGCGTTCCATTTACAAAAAACCAGCCTATGAGAATACACTCAGGTCTCTGGAATGCGGATGAGTGGGCAACAAGAGGCGGTTTCATCAAGACAGACTGAAGCCAAGCTCCTTTCACTGCTTCTTACAGAAATTTCAAAGCTGATGCTTGCATTGTATATTCAGGAAAATCTTCCTGCAGTTCAAAATCACCAACTAGCAGTGCCTGGTTCACGCAAGATTTGGATTTAACAGGCATACGGAGGCTTAACTGGGTCGGGCAGAACTACATGATTTACAATTACTGCACTGACACAAAGCAATTTCCCCAGAGCTTTCCCAAGGAATGCGCCTTCCACTAAAGCTGTTACAATATTTGTTACTTCAATGATCTCTGAGTGGACAAGGTGGCCGTGGAAGTTTCCTTGTATATTATGCGATGCATGTGTATATAATGTCTAGGAAAGATGTATGAATTCAAGCCTGATGGTATGCTCTGTTTACATTTAATGGAGTAGTCAATACTTTCCCATGATTACATTGCCCCCTAGACTATTGGCTGCCAAATCTCATTGTACTAGCACCATCCAAACCAATATTTAAATGGTGTCGTATATGGTAAGGATAAAGATTAAACTTGTAATGATTGATAATTAATTAATATAAGTTAGATATATTTTTTTATTATGTAGTTTTACATGATATCTCCTGGACTTGTAATGATGGTAAGTAGATGTTGACATAATCAAAGTTGACACACACTACAATAAATTTGATAAGGATAAAGAATAGACGGCCGTCCGAGCAAATATTTGTTTGATAGGTGATTGGTTTGGTGAAGGAGTGACGGTGACGAAAGAGGCAGCTAGATTTCTCAGCATTTTGTTATGTGCGCGTTTGGTGAGGGGAAGACTCCGTGGTCCAATCTTAATTTCTTTTGGTTTCCTGTCAAATCCAGCTATCTCCAGCTAATTTTTCTCAACCAATAACAACGCTGCAAGCATCTTTCTAAGCACGCAATTGCCTCCTTCCTATATAAATCCAGCCATCCGTCGACCCATTACACGCAACTCACCCAAAATCAAACTTTCTTTCGTAAGCTGCTTTCTGAAAAATCACTTCTTGCACACATCTTCAGCTCTTTGAACCGAAGGGCGTCTCAATAGCGATGACTTCTTTTAATGCTTTTGTTCTGCTCATCACTGTAGCAGTTAGCTCTTTCATGGTTGCTTCCGCTGGTAATTTCTACCGAGACTTTGATATTACATGGGGAGATGGTCGTGCAAAAATACTAAACAACGGGAAACTTCTTACTCTCTCCCTTGACAAAGCCTCAGGCTCAGGTTTTCAGTCCAAGAATGAATATTTGTTCGGCAAAATCGACATGCAACTCAAGCTTGTGCCAGGAAACTCTGCCGGCACCGTTACCGCTTACTACGTAAGTTCCTGATGATTAATTCTTTCAATAAAAAATCAAGTTATTATGATCATCATGCACGCTGACATATAAATTTTCTATTTATGCAGTTAAAATCTCCGGGAAACTCGTGGGATGAGATAGACTTTGAATTCTTGGGAAATTTAAGTGGCGATCCGTACACTCTTCACACAAATGTATTCACCCAAGGCAAAGGTGACAGAGAGCAACAGTTTCACCTCTGGTTTGACCCGACTGCTGATTTTCACACCTATTCTGTTCTCTGGAATCCCCAGCGTATCATGTAAGCTATTTCAAAGATTTTTCTTCTTTGACAAGTATGCTTTTGTTGCTATTATCTTCTGAAAAGTTATTGACCTGGACAAATTTCTTGCATATTTTTCAGCTTCTACGTTGATGGCACCCCCATCAGAGAGTTCAAGAACCTGGAATCAAACGGCGTTCTCTACCCGAAAAGCCAGCCGATGAGGATATACTCGAGTCTCTGGAATGCCGATGACTGGGCTACCAGAGGTGGACTTATCAAGACTGACTGGACACAAGCTCCCTTCACTGCCTCTTACAGAAATTTCAATGCCCGTGCATGTGTTTGGTCTTCTGGTTCATCTTCTTGTGGCTCGAATAACTCTGGTAGCAATGGCAATTCATGGCTCACAGAAAAATTGGATTCCACAAGCCAACAGAGACTCAGCTGGGTGCAGAAGAAGTACATGATATACGATTACTGCAAGGACACTAAACGATTCCCCCAAGGGCTTCCAACAGAATGTGCTCTCAATAACAAATCCTAAAAAGAAGACGACAAAATCTCTTTTGTTAATATCTCTTCAATTTTGATGTTGTAGTTCTTTCAAGTCTATATATGTAACGTTGTTGTCACATAAGAATTAATGATTCATTCTTTATTGTATAAGAAACCTACTATAATTCATAACAAAATAGTTATGAATCTAGCACCAAACCCACGAAACATGCTACAAGAAGATTGATAATCAATCTGTAATTTGGCAAATTAATCCAAGCATAATTTGAAATTTGATTACAGGCGGATTACCTCAATCATGTGAAAGCTGTGCTTTCTAAACCAAATACTACGTAGCTTGTCTGCATGTTCCTGAAAATGGTCATCTACGTAATTAAACCAACCGTAACTAAGATGGCTGAATAGTTAAGGTCAGAGGTTTTTTTATTTGATTTTGGCATGACCACAAGAATCTTGGATCTTGAATATTACATGACGTGCTATGCATGGAGAATATGATATTGTTGGCTTTAGATTCAATTCTCACCCATTTATTTTTTAAAAAATTAGTAAAAATATCTTGTCCACATTAATAATTTCTTCCATTGAGACACGTAAAAATTATTATGATTTTATTTTCATATAATTAATCTTAACCTTTGTTTTGTAGCCCCAGTATTCACGCCAAGTCCTATTTTAATTTTTTTAATTTAAATAAATATTAAAATTAACCTAATTTATAATAAATAATTTAAATTATATTTTAAAATTTTTAATTTACATTATATAATTTAAAATTAATTTAAAATTTTTATTAAAATATAATTTAAACTATTTATTATTAATTATATCGAATAACATCATTTTATTAAAAATTAAAAAAAAATAAACTAATAAAAAATTTTAATCTTATTCATGCAACAAAAATATGTGGCTAAACTAAAAACCCCATGTACGAGCTGTCAATTACATAATTGTTAAACAGACAAAAGGATTATAGACCAGTGACCACATCTTCACATAAAGATAAATGTACATATGTCCAAACAGCTAGCAACAGCTGCAAAGTTATTTAGTCAGTAAACGCTCACTTCACCATTGCAAGTGGGTATGCAAATCAAATCGGCAGGAAATGCTAAATTAAGCAGCAGGCATTCTTCCAGTTGGCGTTAAAAGGTACCTGAAAACTCATGAAATTACTCGTCTTCATTATCGTTGTTTTATTCTGGAAATTTTATCTTATATATAAAGATTGTGAAATATGTTAGTGGAGTGTGAGTTGGCAAATCTTGCTTCGAGGGTTAATAGCGAAGTGAAAAGGAATCCCATAATGATTATTTAGTTATATCATGGGTCACATTTACAGCTTGCCTCTTACAGATTGCCAGCAAGCAGAGCAACTTGCTATAATTAGACCTCCCATTTGCATGTAAAGCTGTGAAAAATCCCATGGAAGTTCATAAAAATTACATAAATCAAATCTCCTTTTCATGGTGACAAATTCAAAGAATTAAAAACAAAAATCGCTACCCATAATGAAGTATTTCGATTTGCTTAACAGGAAATGAGCACAAGGGAGCAAGCGCATGCAATAATTTATCTCACCTATAAGTTTAGTTGGAATATTAATCTGAAAGTTTGACAGTGTTCTGTTTGTCAAATGGGGAAAAAGATTAAAGCTGGTAAAGCCAAGCAGGCTGCCACAATCATACCTTGACGTCTTCGAGTATAGGATTTCTCCTCTATTTTTCTTTCTATTGATTTGGGTATGCACAGTATGCAATTTATTTTTTGCAAAATAGGGATGTAAATAGCTCTCTGGTTTAAATTTTTATGGGACATTGACAAATGTTAGGTTGATACTGCACAATACGTGAGTTCACGTGAATTCAGATCGGACTCGTATTTTAAACACAATAACTTGGCAGATTAACACATGAACATGAAAGTATGAATAATTAATAAAGTATTTAAAAATAATTTAATTTTTTTTTAAAAAATATATCTATATACATGATAATAATTGTATACAAACTAAAAATTATGATATTTTAACAATTTTAGATAATTAAATTTTATATATATAGTAAAATTTCATGAGATATTGGTAAGGCGGTTCTGAATTTTTTTTTTATTTTTAAAATTCTAAATTTATTCTTAAAATATGATCCTTATTGAATCTAATATTATACTAATATTAAGTTAAATTTTGGTTCTATGTTTTTAGGCTTGCCTCTTCGATAAAAACTTGAGTTTGATGCGTGCTTCTAACTTCTATCTAGATTTTATTTAATTAAGAAGAGTCATTAAGTTTTTAAAATCCAACTTTTAAGGCTGGCTATTAATGCAAATTCCACAAGTTTTATTTTCCTTGCCTTGTAAGCTCTCTTTTGAACTCTTTTAAATTTTAATTATGGATGTTGTCGTACACTGTCTTTTAACGGAGCTGGTTGGAAAATCTAATAGTACTTAGCTGGCGATGAGGACAGCCGCAGAAGTGACACGTGTACTTTATTCTTAACATACATTGCAAAACCGCGTGTTATAGTAAAATATGTCCCAGTCGGTGTCATGCTTGTTGGTGCATTAGATTCATACACCTATTTTATTACACTTTTTCATGTACACAACTGGGCACAGCCCGGCTTATTAGAGCTTCCCATCACTTTCCTCTGCTTTATAGCATTCACATCTTCACCTGCTTATTCATTCTATAAATCCCAAATGATATGATCCTCAACACATTCATCGCCTCACTTGCAAAACACAAACTTCACTCAGTTTCAGTTATTACTAAAGCATTAAGCATATATATATATATATATATATATATCCATGGCTTCAATGTTGCATTTGTTTCTTCTGCTTGGCTCTTTGATGGTTGCTTCTGCTGGTAACTTGAACCAAGATTTCGACATCACCTGGGGAGATGGCCGTGCCAAGATGCTCAACAATGGCGAGCTTCTTACTCTGTCCCTTGATAAGGCCTCTGGTTCAGGCTTCCAGTCCAGGAATGAGTATTTATTTGGCAAGATTGATATGCAGCTCAAGCTTGTCCCTGGAAACTCTGCTGGTACTGTCACTGCATACTATGTAAGTTCTTAAACCATTTATTTCTGCCTCAATTTTGAATAAAAATAATGTGTTCCATTTACTGATAGCCATGTAAATCTGCAGTTATCCTCAAAAGGATCCACATGGGATGAGATAGACTTTGAATTCCTGGGAAATGTGAGTGGAGATCCTTACATTCTTCACACTAATGTCTTCAGCCAAGGAAAAGGCAACAGAGAACAGCAGTTCTATCTCTGGTTTGACCCAACTGCCGATTTTCACACCTACTCCATCCTCTGGAATCCTCAACGCATTGTGTAAGTATTTTCTTCTACCACAAGTAACCCAATTGATCCTTACATTCTTTCTTTATTAGTTTTGACTGATCATCTTTTTGCTTTGATTTCAGCTTTTCTGTGGATTATACCCCCGTAAGAGAATTCAAGAACTCAGAATCAATTGGAGTTCCATTCCCAAAGAATCAGCCAATGAGGATCTACTCTTCTCTTTGGAACGCTGACGACTGGGCCACAAGAGGGGGACTTGTAAAGACAGATTGGACGCAAGCTCCATTCACCGCTTCTTACAGAAACTTCAAAGCCGAAGCTTGTGTTTGGTCAAATGGAGCATCTTCATGCTCACCTTCATCTGCATCCAGTAGCAGCGCCTGGCTCTCCCAAGAACTTGATTCAACAAGTCAAGATAGGCTAAACTGGGTGCAAAAGAATTACATGATTTACAATTATTGCACAGATGCAAAGAGATTTCCCCAGGGCTTCCCTGTAGAATGCAGAACCTCCTAGTCCTAAGACATACATCCATGAATTCTTTTGTTCTTTGCCATAACGATTATTCAATTCATGTTAATTTTGCTTTCCATTCTTTGATTCGTTGCAAACTTTCTAATCAGGAAAATCACTTACTTGTCCAGCTTTCACATTGCATTACAAAATTTAACATATAATTTTATAAAATTATCCTTGGAAATAAAATTATCAGACGCGGTTCTGCTTAGTTTTACAAAAGGAAAGGGAAGACGAGGTGCGGCACAGTTCCCCGTTAACAAATACTAATTGTTAACAAGTAATTATAAATTTGAAGCTCTAAACAAAAGCGAACCCCACCAGCACAATCACCGAGTCAAAACAAATAAACATGCATGGGTAATGAATAAGTCAATGCTTTCGTAAGTAAGAGAATCTTCGGTGTTGTCCAAACAGAGGTCTAATAAAATTCAGAAAAAGTTTAAATTTCGGACGACAGAACAACTGAAGAAGATTGCTAGTCAAGTTTAGATTAAGCATTATGTCAGGCAAAGCCTCTGTAGATATTAAAAAGAAAGTGGCAGTGAGATAGTGGTGGCCGCGACCAGACCAGCTGTGAGACTCAAATCTCCGCTTGGCTTGCTAATCCCATGTTTAACTGATCCTTAACCAAAAACATGACCACCACTTTGAGAATTGCCTCTCATAAGTTCGAATGCAGTATACAAGTGGAACCGTGAAAAGTTTGAAACCCAAAAATCCAAAAAGGGATCGACTCCAGCGGTAATCGAGTCACTAACGTATCTGCCATCAGCCCAATGCGAATGAGTCAGCTTGGGAGATAATAATCCGCGACATGCATGTGTGGCGCAGTGAATGGCAACTTGGGTGGTGGTTGATGCTGGGGAAGGGGTAGACGGGTAGTGGTGACTGGTGAAGCTCGGGAGAGGGGAGGCTTGTCCTTGTTTGTGTTGACAATTACGAAATCAGGTTTCACTTTTAATTTTCAATTAGAAAGTTAGGAATTAGAATTAAAAAAAAATATTAGGACCAATTTAGTCATTTAAATAATTTAATTAGCCAATTAACTTTCAGTTTGGGAGGCGATTACTGTTAATTTTTAATAAATTTCTTCTTACGTGTTATTTTCACAAACTTTGAGGGTGATATGTTAAAATAGCCTTTTTAATTGCCTTTGATGAAAGAATAAATTACGAAAAATAAAAACAAAAATAACTTCTTACATGGTGATGTCTTTAATGGGGTACTTGGAAAATCCAAGAGTCGGCTGGTGATAGAAAACAATTTGTTCTCAACAACAATGGAAAACCGCGTGTTGTTGTAATAAAATACATATGTACCTGCTTGGATCATGTTCGTTAGTGCGATGGATACAGCTATTTTATTACACTGTTTTTCATGTCAACACTGTCCACAGCCCAGCTTATTAGAGCTTCCCATCACTTTCCTTGGCTTTTCCTATTCTCATCTTCCCCGTCTTCATACTATAAAATATCAAACGATGTGATCCTGAACAAATCCGTCGTTTCACTTACAAAACACAAACTTCCCTCTCAAGTTTCATTGACTGCTAAAGCATTTAAACATATATCCATGGCTTAAATGTTGCATTTGTTTCTTCTGCTTGGCTCTTTGATTGTTGCCTCTGCTGGTAACTTGAATCAAGATTTCGATATCACTTGGGGAGATGGCCGTGCCAAGATACTCAACAATGGCGAGCTTCTTACTCTGTCCCTTGATAAAGCCTCTGGTTCAGGCTTCCAGTCCAGGAATGAGTATTTATTTGGCAAGATTGATATGCCACTCAAGCTTGTCCCAGGAAACTCTGCTCGCACTGTCACTGTATACTAATCTAAGTTCCTAACCCATTATTGTCTGCTCAATAATTTTCCCATGAAAAAATTTGTTCATATTTCTGAAATTTATTTTTCTGAGAAAATTTGCAGCTATCCTCAATAAGGTCTACATGGGATGAGATAGATTTTGAACGCCTGGGAAATCTTAGTGGTGATCCTTACATTCGTCAAACTAATGTCTTCAGCCGAAGGAAGGGGAACAGAGAACTGCAATTCTATCTCTGTTATTTTCACACCTATTCCATCCTCTGGAACCCTCAGCGCATTGTCCAAGTGTCTTCTTCTTCTTCCAATCGCCAAATTGATACTTTAATCTCAACCATTTTTTGAGTTTTTCAAATTAATCTGTTTATACTTTTATATCATTTTCCTTCTACTTTCAGCTTCTCTGTGGATGGCACTCCCATAAGAGAGTTCAAGAACCCAGAATCAAATTCCATTTCCTAAGAATCAACCAATCATAATATACTCCTCTTTGGAATGTTGATGACTGGGCTACAAGAGGTAGACTTGTAAAGACAGATTGGACACAAGCTCCTTTCATTGCTTCCTATAGAAACTTCAAAGCTGAAGCTTGTGTTTGGTTAAATGGAGAATCTTCTTGCTCACCTTCATCTACATCCAGCAGCGGCACCTGGCTCTCTCAAGAAGTTGATTCAACAAGTCAAAACAGGCTCAAATGGGTGCAGAAGAATGACATGATTTATAATCACTACAATGACACTGATTTCCCCAGGGCTGCCCGGCCGAATCCAGAACCTCCTAGTCCTAAATCAACACATACATAAATAAATTCTTTTATCTGTTGCAGTTTTGGATATTATTCAAGTCGTGTAGATTCTAGAGCTGGATTAATCCTTCGATTCTTTGCATCTTTGTCATCAATCAAATGGGAAATTTGTCCAAATTTCTCAATGTAATACAAAATTTAACATCTAAAGTTTTCAGAGATTGTTCTCTTGCAAAGGAGCCCTTGAGATATTCTAATTTTATTATATTTTATGACAAACCTGCCAATAACAGGTGACAGACCCTTTAGAGCTCTGGCTTATTGTTAAATAACCCTCATGAGTTTTAGTTTTGGCCGACAGATTATGTGTGAATGAATAATCATGCACGGAGTAACAGTGAATTGTATAGGATTTGCATTTTACCAATACCATTATAAGGTTCAATGAATATCTCTATTCCATATGTCAGAAAAATGAAAAAAAAAAATAAACATAAAAAAATTATATATTTTAGTAATATTGAAGACTTGGCAATAATACAATATAGTAACGTTAATTTGTATGAATAAATTTTTATATAACTTCATATTTGTAGCTTTATTGATTACTTTTTAAATATTATAAATTTTGTTTATTATTAATATAGGAATCATTTTATAAACTTCACTTTATAAATTTTTTTTTTCATTTTTATTTTAACACACAAACCAAAGAAAATTCTTCAAAAAAAAAAATGGCATAAACATGATATAATGAACTTAAGTCATCGATAGTTATTTAATCTTTTTTTAAAAAAAATAAATGACTTTCAATTTCATGTAATCAAGTGTGAATTAATACCTAAAAAATAAATTTAGAAGAAAAACAAAAAAAAAAAAAGGTGAATGTTCTCTTATTTCATGTAATTTTAGTATATAATTAAATTTAACATCTTATTTTCATCTAATTTTCAAAACATTAGATCAAAGAAAAATGTAAAAGACAAAAGAGTTGGATGATGATTATCGACTATTTTCCATCATCATAAAGGTAAAATGGTATGATTAACTCATCTTGAACATCCATTTTTATTCTAGAAACAAAACAAAAAAAGAGAGAAAGATAATAGAGAAAAGGGAGACAGATTAACAAGGATGTCCTAAATCAACCATCCCCATTTGTGATGTTGACATTATCTCCGCTATCTTCCTCGGTGAGTTGTTCAGGAAAGCTGGAAAGTGAGAGAAATGATCATCATGCTCCCTTTTATGACTTCACTTCCGTATCTGTCTGAACCAACATCATGACACCATTTGAGTACCAAGATTACATCTGAGAGATATAAAGAAACAACTACTGATTGAAGAGGTGTTCTAGAATACCTCCTCAAATACTTGTGCTGGTGAGAAGGAGCTCCTCGCGGGGATTTAGGGTTTTCTTTTGTAACTTCTTTCGTTTAGAAACGATATGGAAATTGCCCCGAATCCCCATCTTTAGCTTCTACATCCCCTTTCAATATATAGTGTTTATTGCATCTACTTGTAATGATATTACAAATTGTAACCTGTACATACACAATTTTTCACTTGATTAGCCCAAAACTATGCTAACAGTGAAGCTTGCATGAGAACAACAATAAAATATACATTTTAGATAGTTGTTTGATGACCATATCTACTACTAGTCTTTATTATACTAATTGTGTTTATGCTTTGTCCTTGCTCGACCGACAGAGCCATTACTTTTTCAGTCAATTGGTAAATTAAAGAAGACTGTTCATTTTATTTTATGAAATTAAAAAAATATATACATGATTGTTAGGTGAATTCCAGCTAAAACATGTGAAACTTGTTGTCCAGCCATGGAATCTTCCATCGAACTGTCATAATTTTCTTGAACTAGGGTTATGTTTTTTTGAATTTAAATTTATTATTAATTTATATGTGATCATAACCTTATTCTTTTATTATATTAATTTTCATTCACAATAATAATATTCACAACTTCAAACTTATGTTTAAAATAAAAGTAGAGGGACTTGAATGTGACAGTCCTTACAAAAATTATATCAAAAAACATAAAAATAAATAGATATCTCCATAATGACCCTTTACAGTTTGATTTATTGTTAAAATACCCACAAAGTTTAAGTAAATATTTTGAATACATTTTTTTCAACTTTTGGTAATTTGTAGTTATAAACAAGGGTAGCACTAAATTTTAGGGAAGCTCCATATGAGTTTTTAAAATTTGGTCTCTATTAACACGTATGACATAAAAATTGATCTTATAAAATTTAAATTTTAAAATATAATCAAAATAAATGACTTATAAAAATTCACCGACTAAAAGTTAATTTTTTAACTCAATTCTTCTTTAATGAAAATCAGATTTTTTTCACCACTAAAGAAGATTTTATTCTCTTTTCTCTACCTTCTCTTCTCTCTCTTTCTTTCCCTCACAATTTCTTCTATTCCATTTTTTCTCTCTTTTTTTTACATTTCTTGTTTGTTCTTTCTGCGCTGAGCATTTGCCTCTTCTCTTCTTTCTTTTAACTGCTGTTTTTGATAAGTTATAAATAATGTAACTAAGTGAGTTTGGCTTGCTTTCTTGGATACGAATAAAAATAATTAATTTAAAAACTTTGCTAACAATAAATGATATAATAATTAAAACAAAACAAAATAAAATAAATTTACTTGCAATCATAAAATGGGTTGTTTGGGCTTAAGCTTACAAAAGAAAGGTTTTAAGTATTTTTTTAATTATGTATTATAGTTTGGGTCATATTTAGAGTATTTATTAAGCCATGAAAACAATAATGCTGCACAACTTATATTAAATATAGAGTCCTAATTTTAGTTAAAATTATGAAGCTCTAACTAGCCACCTATATGGACTATCTCCAAAGTCCTTGGAGACCATAAATTTTAAAAAAAGAAAACCTTAATTCACAATAACACACAAATAGTTAAAGCATTTCATGTATTTTCTTAAATAAATAACCAAACGAGGAGATGATGACAAATAATTTTTAATTATTTTTGTCATGATAGATGATATGCATTAAGTTTTTCAATAATTTATTAGCAATTTAATAAATAAAATAAAATTAGTAATTCATTTATTGTTATATAAAAGGAAAAGGAAAAGCAAGAAAAGGTACATTTGTTGGCATACCATATTGTGTAATTAATTTATTGTTAATATTTTAATAACTCATTTAATGAATCATGCAAATCTCTTTTTTCTCTTTTTAATAAATAAAGCAACAAAAAGAATCTCCAAAATGGAAATTCCAGATAACCATGATAAGATATAGACATGGTCATCAATAGTTTATTAATTATTTTGTGAAATAAATAAATGACTTAGTAATTAATTATCTACTAACACCAAAAAATAATAATTTCCAAGAAAAAAATAATAATGAATTTTATTGCATACAAGAATTTTAAATTATATTTATTATGAGTGATAATTTAAATTATCTATTGTATTTTTTATTATATTATATTTTTTAATCATATCATATCAAAAGAGTTCAATCGAAATTCGATCTATTTAATAAGCATATCAATAGATGAAAATCCTGACTTACAACGATTATTAAGTGGTTAAATATATTGTGTCACTTTTTAAATATTTTTATTTATACTTTAATATATTTTTATAATAATTATGATAATATTTTCTCAAATAATAATTAATTTTATTTTAAATATAACTAAATATCTTTTAAAAATTAATAAACATAACTAAAAAATTAAAAAATTTATTAAATAATTCACTAAGTTATAAAAAAATAATATGATATAAATGTTAGAATAATTAATTATATTATAAATATATTTATGTGTCAAGAATTCTAAACACAAATTATCAATCATATCATACTATGTGTTCAACAATCATATATCTTGTGTTAACTCAAATTCGTAAGTTACGAATTGTATAAAAAATTATCATCCTTAATATTTATATTTATCAGTGATCAATTAAATAAGATAACTTAATTTGATCTCTTACATATAATTTTTGCATAATTTTCAATATCATAGAAAATGAAATCAACTCATCATCATCAAAGTAAAAGTGAAAAAAAAAATTTTAAAAAAGAGTTGGATGATTGTCTATATTCCTTTAATTGTCATAAAAGGGGAAAAAGGTACGATTACATCCAATATTATTCAAGAACAAAAACATAAAGACAGACAATGGAGAAAAGAGAGATATTGACAACGATGTCCTAAATGAACCATCCCCATTAGAGATGTTGAAATTATATTCCATATCTTTCTCAGTGAGTCTGTTTGGAAAGCCAGAAAATGAGAAAAAAAAATGGTGCAAATCATTGTCATTATGCTCACTTCCATAGTTTCACATCCATATGTGAACCATCTTCATGACAACATTGGAGTACCAAGATCACATCATAGAGACGTTAAAAGCCAACAGCCGGCTGAAGAGGTATTTTAGAATACCTCCTGAAAAACTTGTGGCTATGAGAGGGAGCTCCTTGCGGGGGATTTAGGGTTTTCCATTGCAATCTTCTTCTTTCATTTAGAAATGAGATAGCAATTGCCCCAAATCCCCATCTTTAGTTTCTACATCCCCACTCAATATATAGTGCTTATTGCATTCACAGATGTAACTATGACATCAATATTTGTCTATTTATAACGCCACGTGACTGCTAATTGTGATAGATTTTCATATAGATTTTAATTTGTTTTTATTTGTTAAATAATATTACACTTATAAACTCAGTAATTTATATTTTTAAAAAATACCATTTTAACTAAGTAATTCTTCTTTATTCACAAATGTACCTAAAATTTTATATATTATTTACTTTAATCCTTAATGTGTTGATCAATTTCAATTTAGTTCTTCGACTATGTCATTAACAAAGAGTATCATAAACAGTATGACTGTCGTTTTCTTGAAACTAGGAATTAACTGTCATTGACAAATCACAAGTACTTGATTTAGCAAAAGAGAAATCTGCTATCTATGCTTCACCCAACTAGGGCGAGACTGCAAGAGAAAAGTCTATGCAATGAAATTGTCAAATCCATTTTGATCAGAACATAAAAAAATAATAATAATAAATAAAAGGATTGGTATAACAAAACTTAAACATCTTTTATTGTGTATCGGTGACCCAAAAAAAAAATAGAGGAAAAAAAAAATGGACATGAATAGAACATCATAAGCTGGTTGAAAGAGGTACTTCGGAATACCTCTAGAAGTTTTGGACTGTTAACAGGGAGCTCCATTAATGGGGGCTTTTAGGGTTTTCTTCATGTTCCCATCCCTTCACTTGGGAAATATCGGGGAACAGAAAGAATTCCCAGGACCCCAGTGGGGTCCTCTCCTCACACTGTTATTTATAGGGCTGGGATAATTATCTCACACGTTTGCGCATTTTAATGCCACTTAACCTGCTACCTGACATAGATTCTCATGGAGTTTTTGATTCTCTCTTACCGTGGCTTGATTTTACCATGATAATGCTTAGTGGAGTACGACCCTATGATGCACAGGAGGTGTGAGCTTATCTTATCTTTTCCTCCTTCGGTGGCTGAATTTCAGGCTGCTGCTGATGTGTGAAATTGGAAAAATAACCGTATGTGCATCTTCTATGTATCTAGACATCAATCTATACGTGGGAATTTTATCAAACATTCTCATTAATTAATTGAGGCAGCTTGTTTGCCGGGAAATAATGGCGAAAAATAAGATACATCGACAATGCCTCGAATGTTGCTATGCGATCCCCAACTCTCATTCGCTTCTCGCGAAATCTTGACACTTCAATATCACATGATTGTTTTGGCCGATTTCATGAAACTAAGGTGAGTTTGAGATTGTTATTTAAAGAGTTAAAAAGTATTTTGGACCGATTGAGAACCCTTTAAATGTCAACCATTATACTGCTAATGTTAATAGATAAAATTAAATCTAATATATGTTATTAATTAAATTTAAAATATGTAATTAATATATCATAATTAATGCAATTGAAATCAATCCAATGGTATAAGTAGAAAATAGAATTCATGATCCTAAACTTTTAAACAATCAAATTCGATTAGGTGTTTTATAAATTTTTTGAAAATTAATTTTTACCAAAATCAATTTATCCTACACCAATTTACAGTAAGTTTTGGAGAAGTAGAGAAGGTGTTGCTTTTCTAATTTTAAAAGCAGTTTTATCATTAAATATAATTTTAAAAATATCTTATTATAAATATATAAATTCAAAATTAACATTAAAAAATCTTTAAATTTCAACATTATTTACAAAATAAATTTTTTATTTTTTAAAAAATATAATATGTATATATATATATATATATATATATATATATAAATACATACCATTATAAGATTATAAAAAAATTATAGAACTAAAATTATATATAAGACGTAGCTTTAATTAAAAAAATTTATTTGAGGTATACGTTCTTGTCATTTATATACATCTGATAATAAAAATTATCAAACGAATTGTTTTTAAAATTCACAAGATTGTTAAATATAAAATTTGAATTTAATAATTATTTCTTCGACTAAGCAAATTATTTTAAAATCTACAATAATTACAAACTCGCCCATGTTCTTAGGTAAGACCAGCCAGGCTAACAAGTCTTGTCATACACCAAAACATCGCACAATGCCACATTTTGACAGGTGTACACTTTAAATTCCATGGCAACACAATTATAACAATATGCTATTCTTTCGGATAATACCATCATTTCAAATTCAACCATCTGAACTTCCCTAAATTGCGGAGCAACCCATCTTCATGCCGAAGTAAAAGATAAGAACGTCGATGGTTTTCCCCATGGCAATCAGCCTGAAAACATACATACAATCAATCAATCACCGTCACCAATCTATTGACAACGCCCACGCGAATTTGAATGTGAATGTACTTTTCTATGAATGGTACCCAGTTCATATACATACCAGCTAAGAAAGGAAAACGAAAACAAAACAAGTACATAAATAAGAATGCTGAAAAACGGTTATTTTATTGAAGGCAAGCCAGATCGGCCTTCATATAGGGATTATATATCAGTCACTACAATAGATCATTGAGAAAGAACGGAAAAAGAGTAGCTAGCACGTCACAGGAAATAGTAAACATCCCACTAGTGCACTGATTTGTTCAAACAACAAATGAAGTCATACCTTAGGCTAGGATACTAGAAATGTTCCCCCAACTAGTCAACAACAAAAGTCATTAACCAAAAAACACAATACCTCTTGGGATCTTAAACTCAGTTACCACATATCAACCAATCATAAACTGGTTGTGAGAAACATATTACCAGGGAAGAACAATAAACAATATAAACAACTTACTGTACAGGCATCTGTACAAGAAGTTCTTCCCAGCGTCTAATAAGAAGCCAGAAACACAAGAAGTCCTCAAGGTGATATACATAAGAATCCAAAAACACTAAAGGCTCTTAAGATTTCAGAATCTCAATTTTTTTAATTAGCTACATGCGAGTTAGAATAATGAAGCCAGTGTAGACAATGGAACCTAACCATTATTCATCTTCTAACTCAACAATCTGTGCGCGCCTCTCTGCTGCTTTCTTCCTGATAAAGAAACCCCACCTCATTGCTGCCTTGATCTTCAGCCACCCCACAACAGCCCTGCCAGAACGTGTACGATCCTCATCAAAGTTCGGCATTGGCGATGGCATGTAAGATGGGAATGAATACCCATCTTCTGGCATATTAATAGAGGCATGGCCTCCCATGCTGAAGAGTCGGAGCAAGTGTTGCATATCTTCATTTTCAAGCATCTCATGGCTTCGGATGCGGATCTCTTCCTCTGAAAAGAAGTCCTCAACTCCCCTGTCTCGGTTGTGAGACCAGTCATCAAAAGGATTAAGATTAGATGGCTGATTAGAAGAGCCACTAGCTTGGAATCCTGAGTTAGATGATTGTGATGGACCAAGTGCCAGCCCAGCAGTGTTGTTATCGTATCTAGTATTCTGGATTTGGTGAGAACTGTTCATTAGCTGGTCATTAGGCACAAATGAAGTGCTGTCAAACTGAGTACGGGAATTGGAGTTCATCACTTGGGGCTGGTTTGAGTATCTTGCAGCAATATTATCAGTGTAACCTGAAGCTGGCAAAAACAGAACAGAAAAGATTGATTAAATATATGCCTTGCTTAAAGTAAACACCATCAGCTAAAATCCATTTCCAGTTTAGGTTGAAAAATAATGGGTCACACGAGAAATTTTCTTTGTTAAGGCTTAAAACCACCTTAGATGGTTGGGGCAAGGTTCCATTTATGCTGTTTCTGCATTTGGACATTTGAAGCAAATACATCTTTAGGTAAATTCATAACCAGACACAAGTGTCACTAGGTAACATCAATGTTCTATCACTGGGATACATGACTATCCGATATCTGGAAAGCCAAAGTTTTTTGTACACATGAGCGTGCATGCACACACACAAAGGCCAAGGCCAAGGCCATTTCAACTCAGAAAATTTGCAAGGGGTCAAACTGGGGCAATTGTGTCTGTTATCTCTGCAAAACCTGTAAGCAAGAATAATGTTTATCGACGTGAAGTTTATAACTTTTTGAACTACATAGTTTATAGAGACTGTTTTCCTGGATAGCCGAGATTTTAACCCCTAGCTTCTCCAAACAGGACACATGCCACTAGACCACCAGAGCCGATGCCCAGACACTACTAGTCTAACAAATGTTCATGTCATAGTAGTCAAAGTCCACAAAATGGTGTTGATATTGCATCAGGGAGGGATTCTGCCCAGTGCCATTCGTTAGAGTCACGGAACTTTGGAAAATCATTTTGTTCCTTCATTTAATATATTTGTGAAAGCAAAGGTTAGATGAAGTTGCGGAAAAGAGGTGTCAATACTTAAAAACTGGAGGTTCAGTAGTGAAGGCTGCAGCTTCAGGCTTAACTTGGTTGTTCCCTGTGAAACTATCCCAAAAGTTTATGTATTTGCTTCTTATCTGTTTATTACTTATTCCCAGAAAAACACACAAACTTCCTTCCACCTGACTATTCTCTATAAAACTCAAAAACTACTCAGTGTTGGGCTCAATATTTCACTCATATAGCATACTGTTCATGGCCTCAAACCCAGACAGTCAAAATTTTAAGGCTTTCTAGCCCAAGTTACAAACAATTTTAGAATGGGTCATTCAGTTGCCAGATGCATGGCACCATGAACTCGTATGATAAAAATAATAGTCATTCAAAGAAAAAAGATGAGGGGAAAATAGAAGTTTTATTTAAGGAAAAGGGAAACAGGAAAAAAAAAAATTTACCTCCTGTTGGATGGCCTGAATGAGCTGAAGACTGCTCAGTAGGAACAGTGGCTGGCAGCCGTGGTAGTTGCAACTGATGGTCTAAAACATTAGAGAAATCTATATGACCTATCTGAAGTTCATTTCTAGATGCATTTGTCCTCTTATTTTTCTTGAAGCTCATAAATGACTTGCCATCATACTCAACAACTTGATTCCAGTTGTCATATGCTTTCTTCATTAGCGTATCTACATAAACCTGCAGTACATGATCTATTTCTTTAATGAACAAAACTATAGGACAAATTAAACACTAAAATAGAAATAAATAACTTCAAGGACGATAACACCAAAAAGGGAGAGAGAGAGAGAGAGAGAACCTCAAAGTAGTAACAATAATTTTAACATGGCTATTCTGAGTTCAAATGAAAAGTATAGTGGAATCTTGTAAAGCAATATTGCAATAATCACAGGAAGCCTAAACAAATAGGGGACAACTAACATACGTGAAACCCTGAGAAAACATAACATAAGAAAAGGCATATTCTGACTGAAAAAGAAAAGTATATATCTAACCGACCTTCTGGGTGTCTGAAAGAGAATCAGCAGGAAAATACTGCTCCCCTGAAATAAGGCCATTCAGCTCATAAATGTTGTTAAAAACAACGCCAGTATTTCTTGAATCTTCAGAATAATAAACATAAAGCTTTCCACTAAGGACGCAAGTCTTTGCATGCTCTATGAGAGCATCCCACATCTTATTTGACATACCACTTCCAAGAATCTACAATCAATGGATCACTGTCAGAAGAGAACTACAAAGCATGAACATTTTTAGTCAGGACCCAAAAGCTAACTTACACTTCGTAATTTTTGAGAATCTCGCACCACAAGCCGCAGAAAGTCTTCCACCGAAAATATTCCAGCATTATTTAGTCTCTTGTGGAATGATCCATCCTTGCCAATCTTCTCCAATCTCCATACCTCATCATTCAAGGCAGGAGGGTAGTGTTTCTTGTACACTGGCAAAGAAGGAGAAGTGAATTCAACCACAGATGTTGTGAGATATAATGAAATAAGAATAAATATAAAATAGAGCATTAACGCACATTCCCCTCTATGATCTTTGACAGTAAATGCCTCAGTCTTTGCCTCCCGGATACGAATGCCCTCATAAAATCCTGAAGCAACCTTCAATCCAAGCCTGAATTTCCTGCTCCTTATCCAACTTGAATTGTCTGTAAAAGTGAGCTCCCCTAGTGTTCCTACACCTTCTTTCAGTGTCACTTGCAAATCTCCAGTCAACAGCGGCCTCTTTCCTTCACGCTCTTTCACCACATGGCTCTCAAACTCCTCTTGTGTCCAGTCTTCGTCATCTTCATTGTTAAAATCCCCTTCCAGCACAACAACATCAAGTTTTACAGAGGCTTCAGGTCCCAATGTTACAACATGTCCTGTGTTTACATCAACCAGGACGATATGGATTGCAGCACCCTGCTCACCCTCTACTTTTCCCCCTGTAAAGAGGGGAAGAGACAACCTTGACCTAAAGTGCAGCTGCAAGTTACGTCCATCAGGACCCTCAATTCGTTTTGGGGAAGCCCTGAAAATAAATTATTAGAAGAATAACCCACAATATACAGGTGCAGACGTATAATGTAAATTATTCTGTGAGAAAAATGAAGCAAAAATACAGATGAAAAAGTAATAAATATACTTTATTTGAGCAAAGGCAAAACGAAACCAAAATGATTAATCTTTGGCGGTTACCCATATCATATGTTCTTACAGACAGAACTACCTATAATAAACACAGTTAAAAATGTACAACCATTTGAAAATATTGCATCAATAGTGGGATCACGCACATGACTACATATCTTTACATTAGTATCTTTAGTGATGCAATAATTTTGGCCCCAGACATACCAATTAGAAACCCAAAAGTGAAAACATAGATCACCTGACATTTGAATAAAGAATATGTCACCAATAAAGCTGCCAACACAAGTAATATAAGCCAACAGATACAGAAAAGATTTACTTGATAGATCCTAAGTCTTCACACCCCTATGCTTAAATTCATTATTACCAACCACATCTTATAAAAGTGAAATAAAAACGGCTTGATCATACAATAAGGCCAAGTACTTTCACATATGATCATGAATATCTTACCGTCCATTAGTAAGCCTAGCAGGGCCTAACTTTGCAAGAGCACGCTCTACCTCCTCACTGACCTGTTAAACATTATAAAAAAAAAAGAAAGAAAGATTGACAAAGTACATTTAAAAGAGAAAGAGCGTCAAGCAAAACAGGAGACGTTGTATCAAGTAGTACATAACACCAGCACTGCTTCTTCAATTATGCCAACCAACCAGTCTATCATAGTTTAATGCAATCCCTGATTGGAACTCACCAAAAAGAACAAAATGAAAAACAAAATCTCACTTGAGAATTATTACACATAAAGCTTAAGAACAGAGTAATAACTAGGAATGCAGAAGGCCCGGATATTATTGAAATATTCAAATTTGGATTGGCATGAGCTAGATTCAGCTCAATTCATTTAACCAACAAACAGAGTTTGACCTCGAGTGTAGGCTCAGCTAGTCTTCAAGATTGAACTCATAGATTGTAGAAGCCCGATTCAATCCTACTTGTGACCTCAAATATATTTTTGTGTGTATATAAATATAGCTAAATGCAATATATTTATGCTATGAGTTATACTTTTGTTAAATTTTGTTAAAGAAAACAATGTTAGAGAAAAGTTACTAACATTAGGATTGAATTCAGGCTCCAGTTAGGAAAAATGAAATATGGATGACAGCTCACACCTACCCACAAAAAGGAAATATTCCAAGAATGAATCATAATCACACTGATCAATCTGCAGTGTGTTAACAAAACATAATAAGCTTAAAATAATAGTTACCCACATTTTAGAATAGATAATTGTTCACAGAGAAGTGTGTCTTACAACTTTACGAAGAATGGGTTCCAATGATGAGCAGAGCTTCTGCAAACTATCCACCTTTAGAGCTTCTACAATTACACTGCATCATATACATGATCGTTAATAAATGAAATTCACAAGCTTCTTAATGCTGCATAATAAATAAAATGAAGGTACTTGATATATCAGGACTAGCCAAACAAGTAAGATAAAACCATCCAAATAGTTTTTCGGTAATAATACATCAAAAGTAAATATGTTGCTCTAGACTAGAAAGAGCACAACAGACCTAAATCTTTCAGAGGAATCTTGATAAGTCTTAAAAGACAATCATCGAGCCTTGAAAAACACCCAATATAAGACTTTAAAATTCTCTGGTTGGCTTTGATCTTTACATTTGTACCCTAATCACATGTTTCTATTGTTATTCAGTAGCCCCCCAAAAACTTAAAATTCACTTTGCTAAAACTAATTCTTCCTTTCTCTCTTCACTCCCCAGTTAGATATCCAAGTAATCCTTGATTTTAAGTATCTAAAAATTAGTTACGGACAATGCCAAATTAGACAGAACAGCCAAAGCTAAAACCCATAAGCCAACTCACAACAACAACGAGTGTAAATCTAAGATACTGAGATAGATAGAATAAGTTAAAAGCATCCTAAAGCAAATCGCAATTGCCAGGATAACAGAAGTAATTCTCTTTAATGACTGGTGCAATTGTCAATGGCAGATTACACTGTTATCCTACCAAAAGGAAAACCAAATGTGTTTAGCTACAACTGAAGCAGAAGAATACAACATTCAACAGAATCCGATACAAAAATTCTCACCATTTTATAACTCATGCTTAACATTTTTTTCTCAGCTAACTACACAATTACAACTAGATTCAGCCAAAGTCATAAAGCTTTTCCCCAAAATTAGTAACATTAACAACAAATTATCCAATTTAAAACACAAAATCCACAGCAAACAAATAAAATAAAACAAAAACCAAAAAATATAAACTATGAGGAAATTTACCTAGCGAGACCGGGGCGTTTGCGCTCAGGCTGCTCCTCTTCATTACCCTCTAAACTCCTCTTGCCTCTACTCATACTGCTGGTTCTCTCCAAATACCTCGTCTGCCTCTGCATTCTCAGATCTGCAGAAACCCCCAAGAAAACCTTATTTCCCTCACACGAGCAAACACTCACAAATTCTACTCAAATTCCACATAATTTCTCAAATTGAAACAAAACGATATGTTCCAAACGGCTCAGAAACCTAGTCCCTGTTTGGAAGCCAAGAAATTGTCGGAAAGAGACAAAAAGAATAACAAAATTAAAAACTTGTAATAAAAGGGTAAAGTAGTAACGTTCGTTTGGGAACTTTTCTCGGAGGCCAAACAGACGGAAAGAAACTGAAGGAAAGGCAAAGAAACGAAGAGAAAAAGAAAACAAAACCTGCGAAGAACTTTTTTCTTTTTCCGAGAGAGAATCAAAAACACTAAGCGATAGATGTTTGTGAAGTGATGATTACTGATCCATCTCATTGAAGTCTACTCTGGCGACCAATGAAGAATAAGGTAATATTCAGGTGTAATGCGCACCACAGTTGAACCCTTTAACGAATGCTTATTAGCTTTCCGATTATTTATTCCATCAACTTGTTAATTTTTTTTTCTTAAAAAAATCGGAACTGGTCAATGATTCAACAGTCTTCGTGATACTGACTAACAAGCAGCGTAAGCTCTGAAGCAGCAGATATTTTCTTGACGGATTCAAGTATGGATTTCATTTGTTACAGTCGCTTAGCATCGTCCGGACGAGAAGCGAGATGAGAGCAATCCTGACCGTACGCTTTTCGGTGTGAAACAAGAAAACCTAATGGCTAATGGCTCTTTCCACGTCACTATTACTATTACGTCATTTGTCTGTGCTGGACAAGCGTCGCTTGCATTACTTGTACTCGTCGGATGCTCTCCACCCGGTATCCTGTTATTTTTATTTTTTTATTTTTACATTTCTTTTTCAACCTCCAATTAAATACTATAAAAATTATATTTTAAATTTATAATTAAAATTAATATTATTTTAAAAATATTTTTAAATAAAATAATTTTATTATATCAATATTATTAATATATTAAATAAGACGATTCTATTATGAATATACAAGATAAATATATTTATTGATAATTAATAAAAAAATTAATAAAAATTTTATAAATTTTTTTATTATAATAACTAAATAATAAATTTTTTATTAATTTTTTTTATTTTATACTAATAAATATATTTTTTTACGTTATTGATTAAATCATAAGATAATTTTACCTAAAATTTTTTCTTTTTTTTTTTTTCTCTGTATCTGATTTTATTTGGATTTTAATCTTATTATTGGAATCGAATGACTAATGCTAACTTCATGGGTCATTGTTGCGCCATTTTGTCATGCTTGTTCATCTGTATCTGGGTTAAGAAGAGTACTCAATTGCAAGTTGACGACAATGGGCCAATTAGTGGCAACACTGAACGTCAACATTTGAAAACCCAAACCTTAACAAAAAGACGTCGCTTCAAGACGCATGCGCTTGGTCTAATGGTTGATGGCCCATCATTTCCACAAAAGCAGAAGTTAGAGACGATTTTGTCTCTCAATTTAATAAGGGCACGTAGACGGGATGTTGACAGTCCCCATTTTTAACATTACTAATATATTTAAAATTAAAAATAAAATTAATATATATGTATGAATAATTAGATCTAATTTTTTATCAACTAAAAATTTATTAAAATAAAAAATAATAATTAATTAATATTAAATTAAATAATTAATTATAATCATTAATTTAATTTTTAATATATTAATATAAAATTAACAAAAAGAAATTGACTCTCAAAATTTTTTTAATCTATTAGATAAATTACTTTTTTTTACAAAAATAATAAAAAGATATAATTTTTTTAAAAATTAACGTAAAATTTAATAAAATTCTAAAAATTTATTTAATTTATTTTTATTTTATTAATAACTAAAATTATAATTTATCAATACATTAATTTGTTAAATTTTATATATAAATTATAACTTATTTATACACATTAATTTATTATCTTTATTTAATTTAATTAATATTTTATATAATTTTTTATAATTTAATATAAATAAATAAATAGGGATCAAAAATGAGAATTTAGCTTTAAAATGAGTACAGGGCAGAGAAGATTTTTTTTTTTTTTTTTTTCCAAAACGACAAGGGAGATAGCACTTCTAAAACGAAAATAGAGACGGGGGTGGCCATTCCAACCCATGTTGGCCTATCAACATCCCTAATAGTCGCATATGCGTGCACTAGACATTCATTCACTCATTTTCAAGCCTTGTAAAACGTTCATTAATTGCGTAAAATGTCCGCAGCATGTTAGTGAAAATTAATTCTCAACACAATTTCTACTTCCTCTTCCCTTGACCAATAGAATCATAAGCAACGAGAATCAGTCCAACCAGGGATACGATTGAGAAAAGAACCTTGGTAAAGATTCTAATAAAATTAAGGCATGGTGTGGTCCATGAATCATAATAATTTAATAAAATAATTATTTTAAAAAATCAAATACATTGTGACAATCTTGAACTTATTTAATAAAATAATTTACTCGTGTATATATTTTAAAATTTATTAATGATAATTTAATAACTATAATATTATAAATAAAAATTTATTTATATAAATTAATATAATAATATTAAATATTTTATTTTTTAAGAGAATAAATAAAAATTTACAAAAAAAAAAAAAAAAATTGGACTCGAAAGAATTGGTACAAGAGTTTGGAACTTTAGCATTAATTTATTTATTATAATACATCCGTGCTAGAAAAAAAATTATGTATAATATATATAAAAAGAAGGCATTAATAAATCACCATTTTCAGTAGTTACAAAATAGAGAAGCAAACAAAAACAGAACGGAAAATCCAAACAGAACTCCAAAAAAATCAATCAAATCTTTAACTCAGTAATTAAAAAAAGAAAAAAATTATCGGGAATTATTGAAGATAAATTCGTATTAGATAGAAGGCAGAGAAAAAAACAATGAAATGTCTGGTTTGTACAGAAGAGCGTGGTTCGATAAGACGCAACTGCTTGACCGAAAATACCGTTCATTCTCCCCTGCCTATAACACCAACCGCATCTCCTCCGCCATCTTGCTCGAGATGGCCTCTGCTACCTCCGCCGCCGCCGCTGCCAAAAGCTCTTCTCGCTGCGTCTTCCTCGGCGTCGATGTTGGCACCGGCAGCGCCCGCGCAGGTCTTATCCGTTGGTCTTTATGTAAACGATGGAAGAATGATTGGTTAGACAGTGTTATTATGGCTGTGTTGCCGTGTTAAAACTTTTATGTCACAAGTATGAAGTAATATGTTGCAAAGAAATCGTCGTTTCTATCATTGTCATTAGGATGTTCATCAAGGTAATGTAGTATTCGTCTTGAAATGTTGGGGATGATGATGGTAATTGTATGATATTATATGTTGATAATTGAATTGTCTGGACGCTTCTTTGTCAGGTGAATTTGGTTTTCTTCAATCAGGAAATGGTTTTCTTTTGTCTCCTGGCATCGTGATTTATATTTGTTTCGTATTGATTTTGTCAGTCAGTCGATCATATCATTTCCGAGTTCTAAGGCTTAGTTACTGGTTTGATCAACGGTTAAAGTAGCTTGTACAACAGCAAAAAGCAGTGTGCTGAACCATGCAGTCCAATTTTATCCTTCCAAACTGATACCACTACAAATGACTCAGAATTTTAATTTTAATTTTTTCTGTTATCTTAGTCACACACTAGTTGGCTATAGTTAATTTTTTTTTATCCATACAAAATTGTAGGTTGATTGCAAAATAGTGAACCTTTGTCACATTCACAAAGCTGGAATTTTATATATAAACTTGGTTTTAAACACTAGTTGTTATATTTTCTGAATATCATACAAGTCTACTAACACAAAGTGTGAGAATTTATATGAATTTTCTTTAATACGAGCTTAACATCTAACTCTAATATTGATGTTGGTGGATTTAATCCCAAGACTACTAGAGGTCTTACCGGTTGCTAAATGTACATAATTGGTTATGTCATTTCTTGAATGAAGAATAAAAATCATTGACTTCTTGGATTTTGCAATAGTTTATTGATTGTTCATGCTGCTTAATGCAGGTTTGTTTGATGAAAGTGGAAAACTTCTGGGATCCGCAAGTAGCCCAATACAAATATGGAAAGAGGGTGACTGTGTTGAGGTACTTTCTTAGTTTAATCACTTACTACACGCTCGGGAATTCAGGTTCACTAATTATCTTTATCGGTCCAAATTCCTTCTGACACACTGTAAGAACATCAAAGAAAGTTCTTAAAATGATTGATATGTTGTATGCATAGGAAGCTAGACATACAAGTTTCTTCCTCATAAAAAATGCTAAGGAAATATGCGTGTGGGGCAATAGAACTTCGAATCAAAACAATAAATGTTGAAATGCTTGGACTAATGCGACTGTATTTTTTAATTTCAAAACCAGCAATCTTCGACGGATATTTGGCATGCAATCTGTGCAGCCGTGAAATCAGCTTGCTCCCTTGCGAATGTTGGTGGGGAAGAAGTGAAGGGTGTGGGTTTTGCGGCTACTTGTTCGCTTGGTTTGTGACTGATTCTTTAAGAATTTTGTTAAACTAAATGAGACTTTACATTTTGATGTTGAGCAAGTATGATGTCTAATATAATCATATAATTTGGATAAAATGGCTTCGATTTGCAGTTGCGGTGGATGCTGATGGCTCTCCTGTTTCGGTTTCTTGGAGTGATGATTCTAGAAGAAATATTATAGTATGGATGGACCACAGAGCTGTAAAACAAGCTGAGAAGATCAATTCTTGTAATTCACCAGTATTGCAATACTGCGGTGGAGCCGTTTCTCCTGAGATGCAGCCACCAAAGGTATCTAAGTGGCTGGTCTAACCATATAGCTATGGTTCTTCATGTATACTGTCTTTGAGTATAAGCTGACAATGTATTTTATGGCATAGCAAATATAAAGTAATAGAACTAGCTCAACTAGGTGGCTTGTAGATAAATGACTAACTGCCTTGAGCACCTTCTGTGTTTCCTCTTGGCAAGGTCCTCATGTTTGGATTTTCCTGAAACACCATTGCATACTTGAGTGGATTGTTAAGTTGGGGTTTCCATGTAGCCTTCTAAGTGTAGTAAGGTCTTGGTAATGGCGATGATAGGGTGACGATTTACTGGCTGTCCACTGTACTTTTTTGTCTGTGTGGTTCTGCATATACCATGTATTGTGTGCTCTGGGGTGATCATTTTTTATGCATCCTTTTGTTCTGCACCATTTGCAGTGTATGCTTCTAAGGTTAATTGAAGGCATTTGGTTTGATTTTCCACCCTAATTATGGCCATTTATGCAAAGTAATAAGTGATTTCTTTTGGTGGGGTGGGTGTCAAGGAGCGTAAACACTTTGGAAATATTCTTCAATAGAGTTATAGATATCATTCCTCTTTACCTGTGAGTTTCCTTAGTGCAATTTAGACTTTTGAGTGATTTCCTATGGAATTTGATTTGTTAAGTATATCATTTGCTGTTAAAACCATACTTTAATCTGGTGAACTTGGCTAATCAGGAGCTTGGTGGCAGTGAAGTGAACATGAAAGACTTGATTATATAATGGTGAATGAACGTGCAATTTTTTCTGGATATGTGGCAAACTTACAAGGTTCAAGAGTAGTTGGTCTTGCAAATGCAACTTGGTTATCACTAGAAGAATTTTGGAGCTGATATCAGTTTAGTTTGGTTAGATTGGCCTGTTGTTAGATTGTTGTATTCTCATTTTGTTGGGAGAAAATGCTAATGCTTTGTTTATTGCTTTTAACTCGTATCCTGGTTAAGGGTTCTCCTTGGGTCCTTGATTTGAGTGGTCAAGTTATTGAAGTGACATTGACAGCTGTTAAAAGTGGTGATACAAAGTGCAGTTTAACAACTAATTTTATATGTATATGATCAAATTTTGAGATTTCTGAGCGTCGTGGTTACTTTCAGTTAATTTGTCCAATGATTTCTTTTTTCAGCTCCTATGGGTGAAAGAAAATTTGAAAGAATCTTGGTCGATGGTATTTAGGTGGATGGATTTGAGTGATTGGTTGTCATATAGGTACTTAATCTGCTAGTCCATTGATAAGCTTCTTGATGTCTAAACATCATTCTTTTCAACAACGTCAAATTGGTAATTGTATTCACAGATTTTCCTTTATTTTGAGGATTCCAGAGCAACAGGAGATGATACTCGGAGTCTGTGCACCACTGTGTGCAAATGGACATATCTTGGTCATGCACACATGCAACAGATGAATGAGAAAGATTCTCGAGATATGGAAGCTTGTGGGTGGGATGATGAATTCTGGGAGGAGATTGGCTTAGGGGATCTCATAGATGGGCATCATGCTAAGATTGGTGTGTTTGTTTCCTTTGTTTAATTATTTGTTTGTGTTAATGTTGATAAAAGTTGCATACATGGACTACCAATGATCAAAATTTAAGTTCTTTATGGTTTCATGTCTAAATGGTATGGTGTCTTTTTTAAGTAAGAGAAATTTAACTTCATAATTCAATGCCATAAACTTCTGCTTATGTAAAACCAGCACATCTACTGCTGTAGGTGCTTGCATACTTTCTCTTACATTTGTGTTGTATTGTATGTATATGCACACATATAATCTTATTTGGATATAAAATCTAAATATGTAATTGCACCCTCTTATATGGAACTATGGAATTGGTCATGCCCAAGTAATTACCATGTCTCCATTACAAATCCACAAGAATACTTGTATTTGTCATTTGTTTTTTGACAGCAGTTCTCTTTCCTTTTTCTCATAGGGAACTGTGAAATTGGTCGTGCACTAGAGATGATCATGTCAGCATCCTAACACATGTTCACACACGGCACAACAGAATAAATAATCCATATCAAGCTGCAGTTATTGCCAGAGCTAAAATCTTGTAATTTAGGATTGAAACAAACTGTTCTTCTCATTGGATTCATTAATGGTTCAGCAGCTTTCTGCTATGATTTCCTTGCCATGTGTTTGAATGCACTTTGAATAAGAAGGTCAAAGGTGTGAATCCAGAATGGAATTAATTCCCCTTTGAGCTCCAACTGGTTGCTTCCATCTAGATCTGAAAATTTGTGCGTGAATACTCCATTACTATGCATTTTTTGTTATGCATCTATACACCCTGTAACGTTGGTTATGATTGGAAACTAACTTAGCATATTTGTGTTGATCTAATGCTCCATAAATGTAACAGTTGTTTTTCTGTTGATAATATATTGTAGAAGTATTATTTGTCTGAACACAATATTCTAAATATGTCAGTGAACTGACAAATTTATGAGTCGAAAAGGTTATTTGGTTGTGATATTGGAACTGTGAGTGTTTACCTATATTTCCTATCTTTTATTGTAACTATTGACATTATAACATCTTGACAGGACGAAGTGTAGCTTTCCCCGGTCATCCATTGGGTTCTGGTCTTACTTCTGCTGCTGCGCAGGCAAGAAATTTTGTACTGAAGATTTCACATTGATGTCAAGGTCCATTAACAAAGCAAACAGATTTATTTGGATATAATGCAAACGCATCCTTTCCTATGGGCTTTAAAGGGTCATTTTATCTCTTTTATGTTCGTGTAGTTGCTAGTTTTATTCTTTTTGAAAATGACCTCTATTTTCAGGAACTTGGTCTGGTTGAGGGAACCCCTGTTGGGACTTCATTGATTGATGCTCATGCTGGAGGTGTGGGGGTAATGGAAAGTTTGCCAGAGTCATCTTCCGAAGTTAAAGGTAATTGTTAACTCAATAATTTTCTTTTCCATGTACTTATCAGTTGCTAACTTTATGGTACTATGTTAACTATTTATGAATATTATGTATGATTAGAGCATAATCAGGAAGCCATATGCCACCGCATGGTGTTAGTCTGTGGCACTTCTACTTGCCATATGGCTGTATCACGGGACAAGCTTTTTATTCCAGGGGTCTGGGGACCTTTTTGGTCAGGTACATTGAATTTATTTGATTATCATTCTTCAATTATTAGAGAGTTAGTGCAAGGATTTTGATCTTGGAACTTTATTTCAGAACAGTAAAACTACTAATGTTTGCCAAAACTACTAATGTTTCTCCTTTAACTATATATTTATTTATTTTTTTTTTGGTTTATGAAATCTTAAAGCCTTCTCATACGAATTTTTACGACTTTTTTTGTTAAATTTTGATTTTACTTGAAATATCATACTCGCTTCTTTTTTTTTTTATTTTGATTTAACTTGAAATATCAAACTCATGGTTTGTTTTATGTTACTACAGATTAAAGCACAGGTTACCTAAATCCTAAGCGATATTCAATTGACCAAATTAGACTTTCATACTACAAATTTATGGAAAATATAAGTATCATGTCTAGTGCTAGGAGTTGTGTTTGCAGTTCTCTCAGGGACAAGTGTGAAAAGAGTGTACATTAATGCTAATCCCCTTTGGTTTCTGTTTTTAGCGATGGTACCTGAATTCTGGCTGACTGAAGGTGGGCAGAGTGCTACTGGTGCATTGTTAGATAACATAATTGAAAATCATGTTGCTTCTCGAAGCCTCGCAAATCGTGCTGCTTCTAGAAGTAAGATGTGGTTACTTGCTTTCAAAAGTTCTTTTTTTTTTTTTTCTTTCTGGTTTTCTTAACTAAACTTAGGTTACTTTAAATCTAGTTGTAGTGTAGGTACATTGCTTCTATTTACATACACATCTAGCTTAGCCTTTTTTTCTGTTTCTTTTTTCTCTATATCCCAGATATATCCTTCTTTGAACTGCTGAACAGTATTTTAGAATCCATGATGCGTGAGATGAAGTCTCCTTTTCTTGCTGCTCTGTCTGAGGATATACATGTCCTTCCTGACTTTCATGGAAACAGGTAAACTGTTAAGAGCTTGATGTATGGTTCTCGGGTGGCAGTTCCCAAATATGAGTTGCAAGTATAAGCTGCTAATATTGTGATGGCACAGGTCTCCCATTGCAGATCCAAAAGCAAAAGGAATAATATGTGGCCTGACACTAGATACAAGTGAGAAACAGTTGGCTCTTTTATACCTTGCCGCTATACAGGGCATTGCCTATGGTACACGCCACATTGTGGAGCACTGCAATGTCCATGGTCATAAAGTAAGAACACATTCTGGTCACTTTGTGGTGTCACAATCTTAAACGGTTCCAACTTCTATGTAAAATGAACTACATTTGTGTGCATGCATTGTTGTATGTAGAGCTGCTATGACTTAAGGTGAGAATATATGGTCGTTGACTGATCAGTTTCTTAAATTCTAACCTATTCTGTGTCTCTTTCTTGTCTGCAGATTGACACATTACTTGCATGCGGTGGCCTTGCCAAGAACCCCTTGTTCCTTCAACAACATGCAGATATAATTGGTATCTCTTCCCGTCTTCTCCAGTCACCTTTATTTGTGTGTGGCCATTTGTTATACATTGGTATCTACAAACACCATCATATGTATGCGGACAGATTGATGGATTATTATGGCTTATGATTGCTCCTGTTATAAGAGTATAGTCATTCACCAACCTTC
This sequence comes from Swietenia macrophylla, assembly GCA_032401905.1. NCBI lineage: Eukaryota > Viridiplantae > Streptophyta > Magnoliopsida > Sapindales > Meliaceae > Swietenia > Swietenia macrophylla. The sequence continues at coordinate 1,250,070 of CP135562.1, read as the reverse complement.
TCTATACTCTGTATGTGATCCTTAGTCTGTTGAACTAATATTACTAATATTTTTATTTTAAATTTCTATTTGGTGGGATTCTAGATCCTTATATCCAATCGCCTTTGATTTACTTTATAAAATAACAAATGTAATTACTTTTTGTCAGAAAGAGAAAAAAGAAAAGAAATTTGTAGTTTTGACAGATACATGTTCATGTTATTTTTAGTACTTCTGATGGACTAAAACAATTGAATGTTATGTTAATAGCTCCCTGGGTTGAATGTTGGATCCAACTACTCCTTTAAAGAAATTGGATTCAAACAACTTTAAGATTGCATGCAAACAAAGAAGTGAAAGGTCTAAATTATAACAGAAGCCACTTAGCTAAGTTTGCATGCAAACAAATTCTTCTAATCTCAAGTGAATAGGTCTTCTACATTACGGTGGATTTTGGACTGAAACCTTTTTTGGCATTTTTGGACACAAATTGACAAACTTGTTGGCCTTCTGCTCGTAATTGATGCAGGTTGCCCTATTATACTTCCACGTGAAAATGAATCTGTGCTCTTGGGTGCTGCCATTCTTGGTGCTGTTGCTACAAAGAGGTACTCTAGCATCATTGAGGCCATGAAGGCACTGAATGCAGCTGGTCAGGTATGCCAAATAATCCTTTTTCCATCGTTTTTATACACACACAGTAGAATTGACAGGAAAGAAAAAATTTGTCTGAGCTCAAAGGATTTTTTTTTTTTAATCTCATTTTGGGGTAAAATTATATGCTAATTGACTTCACCAATGTACGGGATTAATTTATCATGGGACTTGGAAAACAGTTTAATGTTAGGTGACGTATGGTCAAATCTAATGCTTTGACAGCTTAGGACTTGTCTTTGTCATAGATAGGCATTATCATCTCAGGACATTTTCGTATTAAGAACATGACCATCATTTGATTCAGCTGGCTATATAACCTGAGTTAATCCTCAATTTAAGCAACTCAGTTACATGTTTCTGGGATTAAATTTCAGTTACTGATTATCAGAAACTAGAGTGCTTGCTATGGGATGGATAATGAAAGAAGCCTGAGTTATATGTTCATGGCATCATGCAATATGTGTTTTGATTATATTAATTTGTTTCTTTCACTCATTTTTTTAACCTTTCGGTAAAGCAGCATATATGACATTTCATAACAAAATCAACAACCTTTTCTTCATCAGGAACTTGTGAGGTTGATACATGGCAGTAAAAAGATCTTTTTCTTTCTATCCTCAGTGATTGGGGATTGATGTTAGTGATATATGCTATATTGTCACTGTCACTGACGTTGCCTAAATTTACCTGGCCCCGAGTTCTTAAGCCAGACTTGGGCTCATGCCCAAGTGGAGGGTTAGATTTTGTTCTGAAGGTCTAATGGGTAATCTGTAACCACTGGCCTTGATTAACTCATTGTCATGCTCTTGAAATAATAGGTCGGTTATCCTTTGGCGAAGTACTTGATGATCTAGAAAGCTTTGTATTCTTTGATTCCTGGTGGGGCTATAGGTTTCTTTAGCAATGAAATAATCTTGGCATATTTCTGATTTTGTGAACATTTGTGAAGATTGATGTCCACATTTGTTCCCTGACAATTGTTTCTCGGCTTTTTATCATCTCTGAGAGAGGAAGTTGACATTCCTTACATCTCATTTCTTTACCTTTAGAATTTACATATGCTTAAATTTGTTCAGGTCATTCACCCATCCAAAGACTCAAAGGTTAAGAAGTATCATGATGCTAAATATCGTATTTTCCGCGAGCTTTACGAGCAGCAGGTATCTCAACGATCCTTAATGGCACAAGCTTTGGCATAGATTATCTTGCTCGCTCATGTTATAAAACTGCTTCACGTCTTATATAAATTTTCTTCTTTGACCCAAAAATGGATTTGAATCTCAAAGATTTTAACCACTTTGTAAAAAGATTACTCTTGGGAGATTCTCGGTTAAGTCTTGGCGTGGACCAGATATGGTTTAATACAATACAGACAGCAATTCTCTTGTTCGGAAGGTTTGTGCAGGATAACACTTTCACTTCAAGCTTTAGAATTTGTTACATTATTGTATACTTTAAATTACTTACATAACGCGAATTTATTACATATAACAGAGTTACATAAAGCTTGTCCAACACAAATAACAATTTTTAAAATAGAAATGCACATAACAACACTGTATTAAGACACATTGGCAACACTGTATTAAGACGCATTAATCGGAGAAAGTACTGTAATGCATGTACCATGGAGTGCTATAAGAGCTCAGCTGGTGACATCCTCGTGCCTTTCCCTCACCTTCACATCCAGGCCATTTTTCATCCTCAGAGTTAGTGACAGCCCGTACTGCGGACACTTCCTCTTGTTCTGCACGTCTACGACGAACCTTTCAAGCACAGAAGCTACGATCGACTTCATTTGAATATATGCCATGTCTTTCCCGAGACAAATTCTTGGTCCACCGTTAAAAACCGGGAAGCGAAACTCGTTCTCATGCCGAAAATTTCCATTTTCAAGCCACCTCTCCGGGAAATATTCATGGCATTTCTCCCCCCATATGCTCTCCATGCGTCCAATTGCGTATGCGTGATACGCTATAAACCATCCTTTCCTGATGATTGTACCGTCCGGCAACAAGTCGTCTTTGAGACAAGCTTTCGTATCAATCGGTACTGGTGGGTACAGGCGCAAAGATTCGGATATCGCTGCATGCAAGTAATGCATGTCTTTCAGCTCATCAAAAGTGTAAGTATCGCCGATTCTTTTTCCGTTTCGTGTCCGAACTAGTTCAAGCTCCTTTAAAATGTTTTCTTCGACTCTCGGATTTGATGATAGTAGCCAGAAAAACCAACTTAAAGCAGAAGATGTCGTGTCTCGACCTGCAAGAATGAAGCTTATGACGATGTCTCGGAGAAATTCAGGTGAGTTCTCGCGACCGCTTCCGATAAACCGTGACAGTAAATCATCGTCGGCTTTCTCAGTTTTTTCTACCATTCTTGAGCTTATTACGTGATTTGCGAATTCATGAACAGCAGCAACTGATTTTTTCAGTGCTCGCTCTGATCCGACATTAAAGAATTTCTTGATCCTCCACAAGTACACATTTACAAACGTGAATCTCTCAGAGCTTAGCGCCGCCGCTTCTTCAAACGCAAGCTGGAACTCGGAACCAGAACTTCCATCTCCGCCGAGACAACCGGGATCAACGTTAAAAGCCAACTTACATATGTTATCAAATGCAAATCGCTGTAAAATATCTTGCAAATTCAACACTTGTTCATCCTTTGCTGCTCTCGTTAATATCGGAACCAATCTTGTCGAAGTTTCAAACTTGACGATCTCGACAACAAAATTCCGGAGCGATTTTGTGCTGAACTCGTGGCTTGCAATTTTACGTTGGTGTCTCCATAAATCGCCGTCGGAGTTAAAGATTCCTCGGCCGAGAAAATCTCCAAGGAACGTGATGAACCGATCGCCTTTTGGGTAGTTCTCGAAGTTGGTCTTGAGAATATACTCAACGTTTCTGGGGTTGGCCGTGAATACACCGCTGGGTTGACCGGGACGGTAAATAGTTCCAGTGTTCATGGGACATCGCCTGAGAGCATCCGTTATCCAGTCATGAATACGGTGCCGGTTTTTAACAAATTCTGGTACGATTCCGACAACAGGGTAATTCTTGAAGCCATTTTCACCAAATCTTTTGCTCGAACTTCTAAGGTAGAAATACAAACAGAGAGCTACGAGAAAGAGCAAGTAATGAAGAAAAAGAAAAAAAGGCATTATACTCGTGGTGTATTTTAAGATTAACAAGCTGATTTTTTTATGAATTCTTTCACTGCGAACAGTTCTATTTTCCGTACCTGCGTCAGTGGTAGTTTGAAAAATATAAAAAGAGAATTGCTTGCAATCGGGAGCTGGCGGTCACTTTGTTTGGAGTGTGATTCTTTTTCGTTTTCTTAGCGTGGTGGCATTGCTTATCTTCCGCCGTGGGAGATTCTTACCGGATGATGGTTAAACTTGTCTTCTGCATTTGCGCTAGCCCATGTGTATTTGTATTTGCGGTTCTTTCATTCTTTCCGTAAAAGGAATGATCTTACTGATAGTGATACTTAGTTAATCGTAGATTACAATTTACTAATATTTCTCCCCTATATATTTATTTATTTATTTATTTTTATTTTTGTTATTCGTGTTACACGTAAAAAAACAATATTTTTTTCTTAATTTTTTTCTACTAGACTTTTAACACAAGGCATAATTAATAATAAATTATTAAAATTATATTTTAATAAAATTTATAAATTAATTTTATATTTTATAATATAAATTAAAAAAATTTAGTATACAATTTTAATTATTTATTATTAACTGTATCACATATTAATATTTATTTAAATTAAAAAAATAGAAGAAGATTATAATTCATGCCGAAGATAATGATGCATGTATAGCCATATTTTTTTCACATAACTTGTGGTTCGGCTATGATAATGTATTAGTATATATCAAAAATTTTGTTACTCTTAATTTAAAACATCTTTTATAAGAATATTAAGGAACGAAAATTTAAAATACTAATATTTGATTTGATTTTAAATTTTTATTTTAAATTTTTATAAAGAATATTTCAAGTTAGTAACAATAAAAATTTTAGAATATAACTGTATGTACATGTATCATAGATAAATCTTATAATTTAGAAAGATAATTAAATTAAATATAATTTTTTTAATTATGTCTTCGAACTGTCTACATAATTGATAAAATTAATTCTACTTTTATGTGTTTATCAGATTTGGCTAAAATATACTTCAAGTATCTTATATATCTTCATATAAAATTTAAAATTTTAAAATAAAAATTTATAAGAATTAATGTAATACTTAAAACATAAAATTTAAAAATTAAAATAATTAATATAAAATTTAAAATAATTAATATAAAAATTAAAAATATCATATCTTCCTATCAATGTATTGCAGCTAAACTAGTGTTTGCCCAACTCTTGTTTTTGAGGAGCATTTGTTGCTATCAGCTTGGACAAGTAAGGGAAGTAAAATGCCCTTGAAGCAAGTTGTCACTTCTAAGGAAGAATTCTCAAATATGAAGGGGTTATTGGTTAAATTTAATAACTTTTAAAAGATAAAAAATATTAAAAACTGTATTTAGTTGCATGTTATATAAAATTTTGTTTTAAAATAGAAAATATTATTTTTAAAATTAATTGTAACTTAAAAAAATGGAAAACCTAAAACAACTTGTTTACCATTTTTAAAATAGTGTTTTTCGAATTAATTATTTTTTTATTTTTAAAAATTATCAAACATGTTCTTGCTTTTTTTTTTTGTCATTAACAAATACTATCAAAAATATTTTTAATTATTATTTTAAAACATTATTTTTTTAAATTTTCATAAAGAAAATTATTAAAAGACGTTATCAAACACATTTCGATATTCTTTTTATTTTTTCTTGTTTTCTTTAATTTCGACGGTAAACTCTAAAATATTATTGTGGCATAATTATTTTTACTACTATAAGTACAAGAAACTACAACAAAATGTTTACCCCTATCAATTTTCTCTTAAAAAAAAAAACTTTCATATGTTGAAAAATCAATTATTTTGCCCTTAATTATAGAAATTGCTCATTAATGGTGAAAAATATTATCATAATTAATTTATCAAAAGTATTAATAATTATTTTAATAATTGTATTTTATTAAATAATTTTACCTATACAAATTATTAAAAAAATTACCATAGAAAATGTATATTGCAATGGTTGTGTTGTGGCCAAGATATAGTTGGGTAGTTATATAAGGCAACAAAAATAAGGAAATAGATTAAACGTTACTAAATGTACCCCACTGGCCCACGATGCAGTGTTTGGACGCCGTTAAGCGTTACCAGACGGACAATTGACGAGATGAGAAGGAAAAATACAAGCAAATTTATGTACTTAAATGACAAGAGTTGGCAAGTGGGACCACATCGGACCGCACAACATTTCGGGTCATGACTGATGGTTTTGGATCTTCTGCGATCTGGCAATTCCTTATTGGTTGCACGTTCCTCTGGCCCACGTGATTTTTCACGAGAAAGTGATAACTCGTGATGACTACTGATAGCTCTGCGCGTGGGCTGAGGCCGCTTCGCTGAAATTTACTGTCAAATTATGCTTTTCAGAAATAAAATAAAATATTATTTTATTTTCTTTATATTCTCATTTAATCAATGAGTAATTGGTATTTTTTTAAAATATAATAATAATAATAATAAATAATTGACAACAGCTCAAAACATAATTATAATTAATTATATTAATTAATTTTAATAATTATGATAAATTAATAATCATATTATTCATATTTTTTTTTTCATTAATTACATTTATTTTTTATTTTTATTATTATCTGAATAATAATTTACATAAAAAATTTATATTTTAAATATCATTAAAGATATAATTAAGATTAATAAGTGATATTTTAAATTGTATTATAATAATAAATTATTATATTATTATTAATAAAAAATAATTGTGGCAATAATATTCATAATAATATTCGCTGGACAAAAATTCTTTGAAGCCACGTCCGCGCATTGTGGGATGGGAATAAGACGGCATATTCGAAAATGAAGATGATAAATAGTAAGATGCTAAGAAGAGCGGAGTAACCAGGTAGTGCCACGTGTGACACTACCTGGCGTACAGGCGTCGCATCTTGCACTTCGCAATCCCAGACTCTTCTGCTCCCTTCCTATGCCCCCTCCTCGTATTCGTAACACCTCTTTTTTTTTTTTTTTTTTTATTTTTCTTTTGGTTATTCGATTTCTGAAATTTAAATTAAAGATTAGAAAGAGGAAACTTGAATTGGGTTTGTCTCATTTCAGGTACTTTGATAGCCAAAGTCTCCGTTTTTTTTTTTGGGGGTTTCTGAATTTGTTTTAATTGGGGGTTTCCGTATTGCATCTTGATTTCTGGATCAAGGGTAAGGTTGGGCTGTTGTTATGCTTGGTTTTGATTCGATTTTCGTTCTTTTTATCTGGGTGTTCTTGTTTGAATAGTAGTTATTAGTTTTGTTGGAAATTTTGATGGCTTTCGGGACTTTTAGATAAGTTCCCAGATGGAAAATATATTGTTTTGTTTTGCTGAACGTAAAGAGAGAGGAAAACTCTTGTATTGTGACTCTCAGTTTTGGGTGGAAATTGAAAAACTTGTGAGCTACGTGGTGTGAGTAAATACTCCATGTGTAATAAAGAAATTGGATGCTTGAACCAATCTTTATTACACTCTGATAACGCAATTGATTATCAGCAAAACCGTAACCAAGCTGTGTACTCGATGGATTCTCCGTCCACTGCCATACCCGGTTCTGCTTCAACCCCTGGTTCAAACGATGAAACGCCGCGAGTAAAATTCTTGTGTAGCTTCTTAGGTAGCATTTTGCCTCGTCCCCAAGATGGGAAATTGCGTTATGTGGGTGGAGAGACACGAATTGTGAGTTTGCCAAGAGATGTTACTTATGAGGAGTTGATGAGTAAGATGAGGGAACTGTACGACGGAGCAGTGGTGTTGAAGTACCAACAACCAGACGAGGATCTTGATGCTTTGGTGTCGGTGGTGAATGATGATGATGTGACAAATATGATGGAGGAGTATGAGAAGTTGGGTTCAGGTGATGGGTTTACAAGATTGAGGATTTTTCTGTTTTCGCATCCCGATCACGATGGTTCGACTCATTATGTTGACGGGGATGACAGGGAGACAGAGAGGAGGTATGTGGATGCTCTGAACAATATGAATGATGGTAATGATTTTAGGAGGCAGCCAGACTCACCAGGGATTGGTTCAGTTGATGATGTCCACATGGCGGAGCGGTTCTTTAGCTCAGTGAGTCTCGACGGTGGCATTCAAAACCAGCCACAGTATAACGTTCATCACCTTACGGTTCCTCATATGAGTTCGGGGCATCACCAGCCGCCTGTTTCTCAGAGGTATAATGAAATGGAGGGTCCATGGAGCTCTGCATTTTATTCTCCTAGGCATTATGGGCATCACGATGCTAGAACAGTGCCGGAGTTTCCATCTTCACCTTCTTCTGCCCGGTTTCGCATGCCTTTTGGCGAGGAGAGAATTTCTGAAGAATATGTTCGGCAGCATGTAAATCATCATCCCCCATATGAACACCAGCAACAATTTTCCGAGAATTTAGTATGGATGCCATCTGGAACTGTGGCCGGAGACAAGGCTGGTTTTCCTGGTAATTTATTTCATGGCCATAATGTTTTTGATGCGAATGGCATTTGTGAGCACTGCCGGCTTACTTTCCACAGAAATCAGTTGCACTGGGAGCAGCCCAACATGGCGAATGGAATTCCTCAGGTACCCATCTCTTGTACTGAATGCCGCCCAAACAGGGAGAATGTAATGTTGAATGCTGAAGCAAAGTTGCCCCATCAGAGTGAGACCCGACCGGTGTATAATGAAAGCCACAGTCATGAAAGAGGATGGGTTCTGCAGCCTCAGTTGAATCCTAGGATTGAGGAAGCAAGAACTCATATCTCTGGAGCTGGAAGATTGAATGATCATTACGTGGTGGATGGTCCTAGCATGAATTTTCCTCCTGGGCATGGTAATTTGGTGGATGGGCATCATTTGTCCCCAAATCTTGTTCACCATATGGCTGGACCTGAAGTGGGAAACGAACTATTTCATGATCCAGCTGTGGCTACAGCATCCCATCTACACATTGCATCGCCTGAAGAGCGTGTTGTGCGGTTCGGGAATTATCCTTATGGAGTGGATAATATACACCACGTGTCTCATGGACATGTACCTTCACAAACTTTGTGGAGAAATGTTCAAAACGTGCATGGTGCTCCCTCTTATGAAGCATCTGGTCCACTTATAAATGGTTCCATTAATCATGTATTTCGTAGGGGTGCAGTGGAGGGCAATCCACGGATGGGTGTTGGGGTGGACAATCAAAATTCTTGGATTGAGTCTTCTCAAAGAGTACCAGGCTTTGAGGGAACAGCGATCCCTCCAGAATGTTTACAAAGAGTACCAGGTTTTGAGGGGACAGCCACTCCTCCAGAATATTATTATAGCCAGGCCCAAAGATTGAACCTACAAAACCATAATCAGGAAAACCAATGCCCAGATCCCCTGCAACCATCAGATTCCTCTCCAGTATTGATTCACGATAAGTTGATGAGCTCTACCAACTCTGGTTTTTGTCCAGAATTGAGAAATAATAATACCACGGAAGCAGCTAGGATGGATGAGAATTGTAACCCTGGACAAGAAAAAGAAGCAAATCATGTCGAAAAGGTGGCAAACAGTGATGTTCCGAGCATACCTTTGCCAGAACAGAATATGACTGCTGAAAAGTCTACTGGTTCAAATGGCTTGCGGACTGCAGAAGTGAGTGCTGATATTGCGAAGCCAAGTGAAAATGGTCCTTCTGCTCCTGCGGAAAATTCAAAGCTTTCAGTTAACCGTTTAAGTTTCTTACCTGAGTTGCTTGCTTCTGTCAAAAAAGCCGCACTAGAAGAGGCAGAGGTGGTGAAAGTTAAAGTTGATGAAAATGCCAGTTGTGTAAATCCTGATACAAACCCAAAAGAAACACATGCAAATGAATCTGAATTAGTGGTGAGCATGAACTAGAATTTCATTGCCATAAGTATGATATTTTTATCGTTCTCTTTTGATCTCCTGTTTGTCCTGTAGAACATCCATGGGGAGCTGGAGGCAGATCCTGATAATGACAATGTAAACACTTCCAAAATTGAGCCGACAAAGGCCGAGGCTGAAGCTATTGCAAGGGGATTACAGGTTTCAACTCTCTCTCACATTCTCATTATTTGGTATAATTACAACTTATTTTATGAATGCCTTCATCTGAACCAAGACACATTTACCATGTACCTTATGGTCTTATATGCACTTTGGTATTGATGCTTAGCTTATTCTTTTCGTAGACAATTAAAAATGATGATCTTGAGGAGATTCGAGAATTAGGCTCTGGAACATATGGAGCAGTTTACCATGGGAAGTGGAAGGGTTCCGATGTAGCGATAAAGAGAATCAAAGCCAGCTGCTTTGCTGGGAGGCCTTCTGAAAGAGAACGTTTGGTAGTATTTGTATCCTTCTTTCATGTCCCTTTCTATCACCTACTGGTTGCCTTTGTTGTGACAACTTGTTTAGTCCTGGTGGTAAAAGTCATTTAGAATGACATAAGATTTGGGATAATAGCTTTTCCATGATGGTCATTGCTGCCAAATCCTTTTGTATGTTGTTATTCTGACTGTAACAATTTGATCAAAAGTTGAGAAAGTAACTTTTCACAAGTTGCTTTCAGGTCATTTTCTGCACCAGGATTTTATTACTTAATTGTTTTGTTGTGATCTGCATTAAGGCAACAGTATTCATTTGTTGTGAACTTGACTTAATCCTCAGCATTTCTCTTTATGAAGCCATTTCTATATAGGATTTGCTGAAGTTATGGTTAATTCATAAAGTAATGGTTACCGCATTTCTTTTATGCGACCACCTTCTATGTATTATTGGAGTTGCTCGCATGGTTGTAATTTGATCTCATAACTGTTACAGATTGCGGATTTCTGGAAGGAGGCTTTGTTGTTGAGTTCCTTGCATCATCCAAATGTCGTGTCTTTCTATGGTATAGTGCGTGATGGTCCAGACGGATCTTTAGCAACCGTCACAGAATTCATGGTTAATGGATCTTTGAAACAGTTTTTGCAGAAGAAGGACAGGTATGTGTTGATGGTAATTTAGTGAAGGTTTAATATATTGGCTATTTTCTGCTCAAAAAATTCTTATTGCTTGTGTGTGAATGAAGATTGTTTAGAGAGATAGACTTACTTGAAAGAAGAAAAAGATATAACTCTATTAACATGAATTATCTAACGTTGTAATGTTCTGAGCAGAACTATTGACCGTCGTAAGAGACTCATCATAGCTATGGATGCGGCATTTGGGATGGAGTATTTGCATGGAAAGAACATTGTACATTTTGATTTAAAATGTGAAAATTTGTTAGTGAATATGAGAGACCCGCAGCGGCCTGTATGCAAGGTATTTTGAGTCATACATGTTCATACTTATGATACTTAGAATTATTTAAAATTTTGGTTTCAGCCTCCAATATTATTCTCTGCCTACATTCTTGTTTGGTTGTAAGTTTTGAATGTTCTGAAAACTTCAACTAAGCTTACCGTAACTTTTTAGTAGCCCCAGGAGGAACTTGCTATAATCTCAGCTTGTGAAGGTCTCTTCGGTCTTCAATTTTTGTCATGCCTGTTCTTCCACTTTTTTTGTTCATATTTTGCTCTTAAGCTCTGTAATAATGGTTTAGATTGGTGATTTGGGCTTGTTGGACATTGGTTTTGCAACTGACAAACTTGTATCAACTGTTTAGATTGGTGATTTGGGCTTGTCAAAGGTAAAACAACACACTTTAGTATCGGGAGGTGTTCGTGGAACTTTACCCTGGATGGCACCTGAGCTCCTAAGTGGAAAAAGTCACATGGTAACAGAAAAGGTAATATTACTGCTTTTCTGAACTTGAGTGGTTTCATGTCTGTTATTTTTTGGCACTTTGATTTCCTTTTCACTATTTTATTTAATTTTTATTGCTTTCTTTTCCGTAGATCGATGTTTACTCGTTTGGGATTGTTATGTGGGAACTGCTGACGGGTGATGAACCTTATTCAGATATGCATTGTGCTTCTATTATTGGTAAGCATAGAAATAGGAGTAGACTGTATATTCTATCCAATTTGCAGTATAATCTGTTTCCCACATTTTTTCATGCTAATTTATTTGGTTTTTCTCTTTTGAATATTATCATTGATTATAAATAACATCTATATTGATGTGGCTGAAGGTTCTTGTTGCTTTCAATTTGAGGTACTTTTCTGCATTATATTTTCTGCATTATATATATGACATCTCTTGTGATTATCATCTAGTAGGATAGTCCCCACTATGTGGCATTATCATGTCTCTTTGTGTGACTGTGCGACACATGAAAGACTCAAAATCTTGCTTCTAGATTTATATTTCATGCCTTATTGCACTGAAATAATTTAAATGGTGAAGTTTGGATAATCTGTGAAAGGACATTTCTCTGTATTGCCTACTTGCCATAATTTTCTTAGCGAGTGTTATTGCATTTTTCCCCAAATTCCATTTCCCCTAAATGAAGATATGGAGAAAATTTTGAGATGGCTGGTTATGTATAATGCTGGAATTTTGACTGTGATTTATTGGTGTGGTAATTATGTCCTGTATGCAAGCATAGATGACATAGCATAAATTGTTCTTGCTTTCCTCATGCTGAACTTCTGAATTCTAGCATTGTCCGAGTCAATGTCTGTCGTGATTTAGAAATTATGCATAAGACTTCAAACAGGAAGAACTATATCACTTTCTTCAAACCAGAAGAACCATGTCACTTTAACCTTTTTCTTTTTCTAGTATTGTTCATTAGCTTGCAAGTGTCAGGCCTCTTATTTTCCTTAATGGTATCCTTTGAGAGTTTTCCCTCCAATATTAAGCTGTTATTTTACTTCCACTTCATCTGTTATAAGAATATAACAATAGCAAAGACTGGCGTACAATGTCAGATCTGCTGGTTTATGGCAGAAACTGGTTTAACATTTATAATAGTTGGTTGAGCTTGCTAATTAGAAAATGTAGCTAGCCTGGGCTTTGTATTTCCAAAAGGGACAAATATATGTGTGCATTTTTGTCTATGTGTACTTCCAGGCTGTATTAATGGAATTTCATGATGTAAACTAGGTTTTCCAATACGACATGTGATAATGATCTTTTCATTTGTTTCTTCTTTTTGATTTTCAGGAGGAATTGTGAACAACACATTACGCCCACAAATTCCATCATGGTGTGACCCCGAATGGAAGTCTTTGATGGAAAGTTGTTGGGCTTCTGATCCAGCAGGGAGACCATCATTTTCAGAAATTTCACAGAGGCTGCGGAGTATGGCTGCTGCGATCAATGTGAAATAACTTAAACTTAAAAGCAGTTAATTTCACATCTTATGCTGTCCTATTGGGAAAACAGAAAATAAAAAAAAAAAAAAAGAGGAGTATATATTTCAGTTTAGGATCACATCATGGTTTTGAAGTATTATAGGCTAATAAAGCCTTCGTGCAACATTAATGATCCTTTTATTGTACTGCCATGGAAGGCTAATGGTGTTGATAGAGTGCCTATATGTGGCTCAAGATGGAATTCCACCCGGAAGATTTCATAAACCAAGGCCAAGAGCAATGGAAAGAACAATCAGAATGTGAGTTTAGCAAATTAGCCGTGCAAACTTTTCTTGACTTCTACTGCAACTGTTCTCATGGTAACCAAGTGATCTTCTCTTACAGGATTTTGTTGTTCTTTGTATGACCGTGATGGCAGTACAGTGGTGATTCGACTATTATTTGAAGTGGGACCAAGTTTTGTTTCTGAAGTATTTGTACATAGGTTAAATATTAGTTATTGTGTTCTAAGTTTTATCATGAGAGAACAC